>RJWT010050696.1:0-10816 GCA_004365215.1 Cuniculus paca
TTTTTTAAGGCAAAGTCACCAGGAGCCATGTGGTGGGTGGTAGGTGGGGCAGTGTGTTTGTGTGTACTGGGGGGTGGGGATTGTGAAATGAGAGGGAGTGAGGGAAGAAAGAGAGAGAGAAACTCGAGCAACAAAATAACTAAGAATGTTAGCATCAGTCTAACAGATTAATATCTTTTCCTAAATATGCAATCCTTCTAACCTCATTCTCAATCTAATGTTGAGTTTTCCATAACAGATTACAGTCTGTGCTTGAATTCCTGGAAGTAGAAATGGTATCTGATTGGTACAAGTCTCTTTGCCTTGCTTACACTGTTAATATTCTTATCCTTTTTGGACAGTGACATACTTTTTTTTAGGAGAAACAGTATACACATTCATAAAGAAATTATAAAAGGATTCTCCTTCTGAAGATAATGAGTTCTCTTCAGGAACTGCAGGTTACATGGCGCACAAATGAGCTCTAAGTGGGGGGATTTAAAGTCCTGCTACAGCATTTAATTTCTTGAGGAAAGGAGTTCAGTTCAAGGTTAGCCTGTTATTGTGGCACTGGTAACTACTCGCGTCCCCGTTCTTCTGCCAGCAGTACTGCACAAAAGGCAGTCATTTTTATTTAATACGTAGGGAGGTATTAATCACTACAGTATTTTCTTGCAAAAATTTATCTTATCATATTCATTGTTTCACTACCCATGACAATAATAGGTGTTTAATTACTCAATAAGGAGCATTTATAGATTCCATTTTTCCTGTATGCTGGACAAATGGTATTGATTTTGTACTTTGATGCAACATGAAACTGTATTAAACACAATTAGAATTCCAAGGCTGATAAAATGTACATTTGTTATGGACTTCCTTTAAGGAGCGGCAAATGTCTTCTAATCCGAGCAGTGCCTTTGGAGTAAAAAGATTTGATTTTATTGCAGCTCTGTGGTTAAAAATGAATGTTCTTTTTCTTCATGTGTAAGTGTGTGTGTGTGTGTGTGTGTGTGTGTGTGTGTGTGCAGGCGCACATATGCATGCAAGTGCATGCCTGTAGATTTTACTTTTAGTAAAGCAAGAGTTTATATGCCCTGAAAAGATTTGAAACAGATGATTCTCTGTAACTAGAAAAGCTATTGTGTTCAGGTGAACGCTGACTTTGTGTAATCTTGTAATTGTTTCTCTTTACCTAATGTTCCAAGTCTTTATTTTTACCAATAAATAAGTTATTTCCTGGGATGAAAATGGGAACTGTATAAGATGAAATAATACCTTCATCTCATGCTTGATTCTAGTTTACCTCCTTTTACAATGATGAGGAAGACTTGCAAATCCCTATTGTGTCATAATTTAAACAGTGGGTTTTGTTAAAATTGGCACTAAATGAAAACCTTTAATTAGCTGACACTATTATGTCACTGTCAGACAGCACAAAATCTTGCACAGAACTAAACTCAATCCTGTCTTCCAGCAGTGCAAGTCTTTCTGCATTTTGCTTCACCTTGCTTTTTGCAAACACATTTCCCACCTGCATTTGGCACATCCACAACCGTAATTGAAGGGAACTCTCTTGCTGGTCAGTGCATTAATTGCCTATGATCTTTAGCTCTTTACAGATTTATTTCCTGTGGAGGAAGGTCATTTAGCCTTGCCAAAATAAAAAGCAAAATAAACCAAGGACAGACAAGCAGTTGCTTAATCTTGATAATGTCTCTGGAGTGTAGCTTACATCCTAGCTAAAACTTACTTTATATTTTTTTCAAAAGGGTCATAGACCTTGGGACAAAAAATTTTTTGAGATTTGCAGAGTTATATGAGTAACTCCCCTTACCCTTCTTCCCCTCAAAAAACAGGGAGTTTACCCTTTGATAGTTGATCAGGAGCATATTATATTTTTAGAACACTAATGATTACTACTGGAACACTGATTGATCACTACTTTGGCATAGAATTTTTAATGTTTGTGTAAAAGGAACGAAACTCTGGGGAAGGTTTTTATGAAGACTTACCATTTGCTTCATGGTTCAGAAGCAGTTTGTCAACTATTTACTAGTTTTAATTGAACATCCTAGTTAGTGAACATTTGCATTGTTATTTTCTTTTGGACTCTCATATGTACAGCATATGTTAACGTTAGTAAAGCAATGAGAAAAATAAAGACTAACATTTTATATCTGGCTGGTGTATTTTCTTTTTTTTCCTAGAGCTTTCAAGAGTGCAAGAAAAAAATAAATTGATTGACTTGCTCATTTAAAAACACCATTCTATTTTTTTCTCCTAGATATGACAAGAAAAGCCGACTTCCATTTCAGAAATATGTTTATTTTACTTTATAAAGAGTGGGCAGATTCTGCCAAGAAGGGGCTTCTTGGTTAATTTAGCCTGAAGTCTTCCAAGTCCTGTACAGATAGGTCTTTGATCACACAGCGAATTTCGTTTTGGGTCTAACAGCTGGGTGGGGAATAGTGTACTTTGTAAGGAAGGATCATGCTTCTAGAGAAAATACTGTAGAAATTTCCAAAGCCTTGGCTTATCTCCAGTATACTGAATCTAGGTGTCTATGATTCCCTGGCCTAGGCCCTAGATCCTGATGATTCTTTTGTGTTCTCTCCAAATGAGCTATTTTGTACTTCATATTTCAGTTTAGACAAATTATTTATTTATTCAATAACATGAGTGTAGGTTTAATTACGTGAAAGATGATTGCATGAAATTAGCTAGTTATAAAGTGGATTACATAAAATGCTGGATTGGAGCAAGTTTCATGGTTAAATATTAACTTTTTAGAAAGACTTGCCGTGAAGAGAGCGTGGGTCCAGTGAAAGAGTGTCAGGATTTGGATTTGGGCTTCACGGCTTCTTCCTGTTAGTGGTTGTGTTCTTTCTGTGGGTTTGCCAACGCTGAAGCTGTGTGGTACACAAGGAAACTTGCCTTTCTGAGGTAGCCAAGTCCTCACTGTAGTGCCACACTGCATGAGAATTTATACTCTAGCATACATATGAAGAATGCTCATCGCTAGACTCCAAGACTTTCGAGCCCTCAGGAGGAATGTGTTTTGAGAACTTTTGTCATCTTCGCTCACAGAAACTTATATCCATGTGAACAGTAAACACAGGCTCTAGGTAGCTATTACTTTCTCAGTATTAATACCAGATATAACTTCTGAATTCCTTTAACTACTCTCCTGTGGGATAGCATAGTAGTCTGTTTCTGGAA
Organism: Cuniculus paca; assembly: GCA_004365215.1. Classification (NCBI taxonomy): domain Eukaryota; kingdom Metazoa; phylum Chordata; class Mammalia; order Rodentia; family Cuniculidae; genus Cuniculus; species Cuniculus paca. The sequence continues at coordinate 3,202 of RJWT010050696.1, forward strand.
ACATCTGTAAAACTCCAGTATGTTAATACATCTGCTTAGTTTTTTTCTTTTCTCTTTAGATTTTACCCTAGTTCTCTCCTAACCTCTGCACTGCCTGCTCCTTCCTCTGTCTGCCCAGGGGCATCTTCTAACCTCACATTTAGCTGTTTGAATAAAAAAATCGATATGATTATTAAAACTGTTGGGATCTTTTTAAGAAAGAGAAATAATATTTTAATTACTACTGACATGCCAGTTTGAGGCCCATATCCTCCTTTATGACAGTTCAGTTTAGAAACTACATTGCTTCATTTCAGTAACTTTATTACCATTTGGCTCAGAGATTGCTATTTCGCCTTGGCCACAGATTTCATCAGTTGCCCGGTTCACCTTTGTCCACACTATACTTGTGAAATGACCTCCTCTGTTAGTGCTTGTCAATAGTAAATTGCTATATTCTGTGCCTAGAAACACACCAAAGGACGACAACACTTTATTGAATGACTGAGTTTATACTTAATTTTTTTAAATTAAAACTTACTGGAGCAGTCTTCATTACCTTTTAATACTAGTTAATTAAGGTGCTAGTTAGGGTAAACAATCATAGTATTCTTGCTGGTAAAAAAAATGTTGGGCACAAAATAATATGAATGTATCTATTTAGCAAGTACTTTTGTGTGTGTGTGTTTTTACCCTCTCTAATTTTCAGACTATTCTATCAAAATAACAATGTGTGAAGTGACCAAGCTTCAATCATACTGATGGCATCCAGTTCATTTTCTTTTCAAGAATTCCCAGTAACTAAATCATCTTTTCTCAGAAAGTTCTTTTTAACTAGTGAGATATTTGCACTACTGTAATATAAAGACAAATAACTTTTGATATCAAAATTTGGAGGGTTTTTTTTTTTCTTAAAAATGGTTAAGGAATCTTGAGCATAATTTTTTATTATAAACAAATCATGAAGATAGGGTACTTGGAACTATTTAGAAGTTTGTGGTTATATCAAGACTAGATTTTCTGTTACATATATAAATTTCTTCAACATAAATATAAACTTTTATTCATTACAGCATTTAGAGAAAAAGAAAAAATCTCCACTGCTCACCTCTTTTCACAAATAATTTCTTCTTTTTACCTCTTTAGCAAAGCTGTTGCCATAAATAGAACATTGTAAAGCTGCTTTAAAATTAAGATAAGATAAAATATAAAAGGCCAGTAATCTTGAAAATCTTTGTGTGAAAGTCATAATCATGACACAATCTTGCTGTTTTCCAAATGTTGTTTGCTAGACACTTAGTGTTGGAGGAATAATTTCACAAAGATTATTTTATTCTACTAAAATGCTTAAATTCCAAATTCCATCTTTACTTAATTTTTCATCTTTGTTTTGCAGTGTCTCAAAACTGAATAGTTTACCCACTAGGAAAAAGTAATTTTGATAGACAAACATGGTAAGCATTGCTCTTATAATATGCTGAGTGTCCTGAAGTAAAGTGATTAATCAAAACTTTATTCCTAAATAGAAATTACAAATAATCTTATAATAATTGTGCAGTTTCATTGATGTTAGTCAATGAAGACAGAAAAGAAACAGTAAGATTTCTCTTTCCAGATGCAGCTGATGCTACTATTACTTGGGATTCAGGAATATGAAAGTTTCATCTGTTTGTTTATACCGTTGGGCATATTTGCTATAATTTTTTGTTTGTTTTAAATGAGATTATTGCTCTAGGAAAAAAAACTTAATAAAACCCTGTGTTTGAAAATAAAATTTGTCAGCATTTCAGCCAACAAAGATTCCTCTGTGATGCGTAATAACTGAGATTTCAGGGCTGCTTTCCCTCAAAGACTGAATTTTAGATTGCATGTGGCTCAAACCAGAATTCTATCAATCAAAAGCACATACAGTCTAAGTGCAACTTGTTGGGTTGGTGTGCAGAAAGGTGTAATGTGAATTTTGTATTCTAAATAGTGTGATTTAGGTCTAGCTTACAAAAAGTGAAAAACAGCATAGTCTAAGTATGGCCAAAATAGACATGCATAGCACCTGCTTAAATCATGCTTAGATTTGTTTTACAATTCAGAGTAAATTTTAAAAATTTACTCTGTTTACTCTGTTTTAAAATTCAGAGTAAATAGAGCAGTCATATTTAATATACAATATTTAGCAAGTTGTTAGTTGTGTCATACTTATTAAAACCAACTTCATATCCTTGGTTTTACCATACTGAATGTGTGGAGCGAAAGTTCAAAGCATTTTTTTTCATGTACATAGCCAGTGACTACTATTATTAAAATACAGCTTTTTAAACAAAAGGATCCATTTAGAAATAATGGTGGAAATCACCGATATGGAAAACTAGATGAATTGTGGGTATGAGTTTACTGGTAGATAAGTTAAACCTTAGAGCCACAAGGTATAAAGTTTGTGTAGCTTTTAACAAGCTTTAGAAGAACATTAAAAGTGACTTATGTATAATAGGTAATACTAGTAGAACTTCACAGAGCCCCAGAGGAAGCTGAAAATGTAATTCAGGATACTTTAAGCTAAGATGCTGAGATTATGTTCCATGAAGGCTAATATAAGGTTTTTTTGCAACCATGTAAATTCTCCAGGTGAAGAGAAATAAAAACACATGGAAATTTCCAGCAGCTAAAGATGCAGCTGTACATATGATTGAAATTGACTTTTTAAGTCTTCAGTTTTTCTGTAGTGACTCTCATATTTTAACTGGTTTTTATGTTGAAACAAATGAGCCAACCAAGTATATAATGTCCCATCTTCTTACCATGTTCACGGAAAAGAGGTTGAAGAGAAGGGAGGGAAAAGGAACACAATTATAATAAAAGATTTTTGAGTCTTGCTCGAGAGTCAGGGGGAACAATCTTGCATCTGATCTGCTAGGATTGGGGGAAAAAGACAAAGAAAAAAATCCAACCAAAAACAATGTATATAGTGTTCTTTTCTTTTCTACACATATTTCTTAGAAGTACCCATTTTGTCAGCTTACTTATGTTTTATATGTAGTGAACTATGGCTGAAATTTTAGAATTGAATTCTGCCATTATGTGGTAGTTAGAGAAGAAAACTCAGCTTCTCTGAGTTTCAGTGTTTCTCATCTTAAAACAGATAACTTGGATCCAAGTTTTCTCCCAGCTCTAAAACACTATGAGGAACTAAGTTTCATTCTACAAAGTTCCATTTGAAAATTTTTAGAAACGTGGAAACTGATGGTGCTACTCAATTTTTCTGGTGAGTGTCAGCTGTGCGACGAGAGTGTAGAACAGAATGTTATTTCTTAGCCTCTAGGAGAGTGGTTTCCACACTGTGAGCTACAGACCTTTGAAGAATATTGAACTTCTTGCAGTTGTTTCCAACTTTATATGTGCACTAAACATGTGTTTGTCCCGCTTACATAGTGCAGGGTTTTGTTTTTTTTTTTGATACATGTAGTGTCTTTTGCAGTTAAGGTATAGACATGCATTCATTTAGAAGTGTCACAAAGGTGTTACATAGTTGCCATAATTCTTAGTTATTGTTTTTTCCATCAGTGGATGCTGAGAATAAAATTAATGCCTTAAATCTAAAACTAGTGGCAAGCTGAGCATGGTGGTGCACTCCTGTAATCCCAGCACTTGGGAGACTGAGACAGGAGGATTGTTGCAAATTTGAGACCAGCCTGGGCTACAGAGTATGCCCAAGACCAGCCTGAACGGCATAGTGAGACCCTGTCTCAAAAAGATAAATAAATAAGTAAGAAATTTTATATATTCCCTGGGAGTACATCAATTGCATATAATGCGTTTTGTTTGTTTGTTTGTTTGTTTGTTTGAGACAGGGTCTCATTATGTAGTCCAGGCTGACCTTGAACTCACTGTGTAGCCCAGGCTGGTCTGGAACTTGCAGTGATCCTGCTGCCTGAGCTTCCTGAGTGCTGGGATTACAGGTGTGCACCACCACACCAGATTGTATAATGGAAATTATTACACATTGCCGTGGAAGATGCACCATACCTTGTTTAGATTATGACTCCATTTCCTGCCAGAGTACTGAGATATTCCATTAGCTTCCTGTTAGTAGTTGACAGATGAATTCCTTCTAATGATGAATAGTGATTACTATTTGTTGAGTGTTTATGAGACACAACGGTAGGAGAGTGTGTACCTAAATATATTTGAATAATTATTCCCATCTTTTAGATAATATATGATGGTAAAGAGATGCTACGTGTCTTTCCCAGCTTCTCATCAACACTGGCATAAATGAAAGTCAAAATTGACTCAGGTAAAATCACCCAAGCCCACTCAGTGCCTGTGGCAAAAATTAATTTCAGATTTAGCTTCATTGAGCACGCAAGTTCCATGAGGAAATATCTGACATAGTGCGTGTTCTGAAACTCACATGTCATCATCATTATAGAATTGCTACAGTATCCCTCAGTTTACCCCATTTTAATGTAGGACAATATTTTATCATTTAATTTTACTTTTTTTGCTGGAATAATGTCTGAATTAGTTAATGCTGATAAAGAAGTGATTTGATGAGGATAAAGCCCTATCTAAATGCTAAGTATTATTTATTATTCATGTAAGCATATTACTGTACCCTTCAATCACCTTTTTTGGGATGTTTCAAATGGGCAATTACTGTCTCTTTGTGTGAAGCTTTTAAAATTTTTAATTTAAATTAAAAGTTAATCTAATTTAGGAAAACTGTGCCAGCTGGAAAGGAACACAGATTTTTTTTTCCCCCACCCTTTCCAAACAAAACAGCAATTCAGAATAGACTCTCTTTTAATGTGGTACTGTGGATAGGCTTTCCTGGGCTAGCAGTATTAAGAAGGAGGGCTAATTAGTAATGGCTGCTTTGTAATGCTGGTAATCTATGTGTTAGGATTAGTGCAGATAATAGATCTGATTAGGTGGAATTAACTGATATTTAGAAGGATGGAAAATCTTTTGTTTATGAAATCTCCATTTTGGGGGGCACAGTGTATTACCAGACTGGCTGAATCCTTGAAATCTGGTTAAAATGGTTTTCCCATAACACAGTGTCCGTATATGAGTAAGTCAGGCAGCAATGAGGGTCATTTGAGCTCAAGAAGACCTTTACTTCTTAAGGCCTCACTAAGGAGCCTACAAATTGTGAAAATCAGAGTTCAAAGATCAGAAATGTCAAGTGTGCTTTAGAGGGGTAAGACATATTTACCTGAGCTCTTAAGTTAACATCGAGCAATTGTTGATGGGAAAATCCTTCTGTAGCTCTCTCCTTCTTGTGCCTCAGCAGTAACTGGCCTTCATTTTGAGAGAAAAAATGGAAAAATATGTTATTAAAAAAAATCACTGTTTTCTTTATTTCTTCACCTAGAAATTTGCATATTCAACCTTTTTCTTTTTTAAAATAACCCATTTTAAATATTCCCTAGCACTATTAAATTTTAAGGAAGTATGCTTAGAAATCACATTATTCAGTTGCACAATTTCAGTTGCCCAGCAGTATCATTAAATCCTCTGGAGTGATTCCAGTCCCATAAAAATTAGGGACCCCTTTACATTGTTTCCATATTCAAATGGAAATCTTTTTGCAAGTTAGTAATTAAAGTATTTAACCTCTCTCTCCCTCCATTTATTAGAAAACTCTTTTTTCTTTATTTTTTCAATTACGAAAAACTGCTAAAGCCAATCAAGCATTTATTTTGATAAACCGTTTGTAACATTCTCAGCTAAATTCTGCAAATACAAAAAAAAAGCTAAATAATCACCCTGAGCAGATTTTGCGGAGACCTTGCTCAACCTGTTCAGGGATAATTATGCCGAGCTTTTAGTATGGGGCAAAGGAAAACATAAAATTAAGGCATGAAAGAAAGTCTACCTATTTTGAGAAAATACTGGGATAATTGGTACTCTTTTTATTACCACTTTATTATAGAAAGATATTGTCTTGCCATGAAATATAGGTTTACAGCAATGAAATAGTACGATGTAAGATTGAGAGAATTTCTGTGTTATATGGATTGATTTAAAATGTAATAAAAATAGCAAATTACTAAATAGGGAATTGCTAAATAAATTAGACTTCATTATTTAAATGACTTTTTCTTTTCTTTTTAATCATATGATGTTCATAATTGCTTTGTTTCTGACAAGTACATTAGCAGGGCCTTTTTTGTTCTTTGACTTTTTTTTCTTTCCTTTAGAGTAGCCATTGGTTTGGAGCTGCATCCATAAACTTTCTTTGAGAAATGGAAACGACAGAAATGGTTCCATCACATGCAAGGAAGTACTAGGAGTACAAAGCAACAGACAGATTCACAATGTTATAAATGGTGCAGATATGATATGTGACCCTGATAATGGTTATATCTGTTTCTCTTTTCATATTATAAGGGCCATATCTCAGGTTAGCGGGTCCTGACGCTTACACTACATGAGAGCCCTGTTTTAAGAACAGTAATACAAAATTAAAAATATACAACTAACCCAGGCATGGTGATACATGCCAGTAAACCTCAGCACTTGGGAGGCTGAGGCAGGTGGATCATGAATTTGAGGCTAACCTGTTTCAAAAAATAAAAACAAACAAGCCAATTAGGTATGGGCACTGGAAGGGGCCAGTGCTTAGTAAGGATTTCTGACACTTCATCGTCACTACTCTCCATGGCACACTGCCTCTGCAGATTCCATATATGATCATTAAGGATGGATATTTGAAAGCTTCATTTTGATCAGGTTTATTAGATTTTGATGGTAGATCTTCACCCCTAGGAGGACAGGAATGGTTCTACTTTGGGATATTTCAACAAAAATTGCTTTTTTAACCTGAATGTTACAAATCTGGGATTGCAGGTAGGGATTACAACATTTGAAAGTCACGGTCTCAACAAATAAAAGTTTTATACTCCTGTTGATCGTCCTTATCCTGTCATTGCTAATATCTTTGATCAAATATTGAATTGTGTGAAACTCATATCCAAATATCATCCTAAAGAAATCACAAAGGAAGAAGAGACTAAAGTTGACCAGATTATTGGAAATGGTAATAAAAAAGAAGACATTATGAACAACAGTTAAGGCAAGGAAGTGTTGGTTGGTGTTCAACTGTTCTAGTGGGAATTCCAAAGTGTCAATAAAGGCTGTCTTCTTTTGTCTGCCTTTACTTCCTCAGTTTTGTGGCACCAAAGAGGGCTCCCATGGATCACTTTGCTCTGTGAGGAGCTCTGTGGGGCCACGCTTCTAACATCTACAGTGACTAGCCGGGTGTGGTGGCTCACGCCTGTAATCCCAGCACTCAGGAGGCTGAGACAGGCGGATCGTTGTGAGTTCAAGACCAGCCTGGGCTACAAAGTGAGCTCAAGGCCAGCCTGAACGGCATAGTAAGACCCTGTCTCAAAAACACCACGGCCGGGGATCTAGCTCAGTGGTCTAAACGCCTACCTGGCCAAGCGCAAGGTCGTGAGTTCAATCCCCGGTGCCGCAAAAAAAAAAAAAAAAAAATCTACAGTAACTTCCCTCATAGCACTCGGTTTCCAGGGAATTGGGCAAGTGCCACTGATTCACTGCTCTCTTCACACTCTCAGTTATCATCTAGTGGCACCAGACATTCGTCTTTGATAGTCGTTATGTAGTTTGTGCT
>RJWT010050697.1:0-10810 GCA_004365215.1 Cuniculus paca
TCCCTGCGGCCTGCTCTCAGCAGCAACCAGAGATCCCTTTAACATGCAAGTCTGATACCTCATTCTGTTTCCAAATCCTGTGGCCACTCCTCATTTTACTCAAGTAGAGTCCTCAAAGTAGCTTGTGAGGTCTCGTGCTCTGCTTTCCCCCTCCAGTGTCCCTCAGGAAGCATAACCTGACCACAGCTAAAATTGGAACCCATTCTCTACCTACTCCCATTTTCACTACCTTGCTTTGTTATTTTTTCCTGAGCACCTTTCACTCAGTATAGTTTTTTCTTGTTTATTACCTATCTCTCCCTGCTAGAATATAAGCTCTTTGTGGGCAGGAAATCTCATGTTTTGCTCACTGGTGTGTGCCATGTAGTTTAAATAGTGTCTAACACATAGCTGACCATCAGTAATTATTAATGAATTAATGATTTTATTTCAGATTTCTATTAAATTGTAAACTTAGGGAAAAAATTGTCTCAGGAAGATATTTTTCCAGATGCTATTCTCTGAATATTTGTTAATTGAGAAAATGGCATTCATATTCAGAATTTCTAAATCATACATGCTACTAAAATAGCACCTCCCAGTTTATGTGGCTAAAGAAGAAACCCAGTGGAAAACATTACCATTTTGCTAGTCTCCTATAAGGGAAAATAGTCTGATCTGAGTTAACAAGCAGACAAAATTGGAAAATAGTAATTCCAAAGTCCTAAATTATATTCTTATTAAGGAAAATATTTAAGCAAAGTAACAACAGAATGAAAAGAATAAGTTGCAGCAGATTAAACATTCATCTTCCCCCTAATATTATTTACTCTAAAACTGTCGTGCTGTGCAGTGAAGTTGCTATGTATTCTAATCTGGCTAAATAAAAGGTTTGAGTAAGAATGAATGAACACAGATGTGACATAAAATAGCAAGTGGGAATCTTAATTATAGTTTTGCCAATTGAAAGTTGAAATGGCACAAAAATCCTCAGAAAAATAACCATAAAAAGGAATTGAGAAATTTCTTAAAATAAAAAGGCCCCAGAGAAAGCTGATTTGTATGGTCATTTGGAAAGAGGACGAGTAATTGTGGATTCCAAATGGCGAGGTGGACGTTTTATTGAGGATTCACACGGAACTCACTGTTGGTATGGCGCCTTCTCGTGGCTCCCCACTGTGGGAAGAGGAGAGGGGCACAGCCGGAAACCTTAAATGTCAAGATGAGGCTGAGCAGGGCTGGAGGTGGAGAGAGGAATGCAGGCGAGAGGAAGAGGGAAGGCAGCCTGTGGGGTTTTCTTCCTCGTGGGTGAAATGCAGCATTCAGAGTTTTAAAGATTAGTTTGACCGAGCATCGTTTGAAACTTCATCTGACAGTGCCTCCCGGCAGTGCAATCTGGAGATGATTTGAAAATGAAGTTTAGCCTGAGAGGCTGTAGTCCTGGAACTCAAAGTTGGCGTTGTCCTAACGGGAGCTGCGCCTTGGGCGACACAGACCTCCAGGAGGCAGCGTGGTTCAGCCCCTGCTCCTGAGCGCTCTTGAAGTCGGTCCCCTTGCGCAGCTCAGGCAGAGAGCCTGAGCCACGGAGAAAGGTGATGGTCAGTTTGTCAATGTGGGTGGTCAGCATCCATGTGGTCGGGACCCAGATAAAATGCAAAGGCAGTGGAAAGGCAGTTTGCTCTCTTCTGGAGCTGAGGCACCCATCTTCTCCAGCTATCGGAACTCAACACTGCAGGAATTAAACTAGCAGCTCCTCCACGCCCAGGATCTCAGGCCTTGAGGCTCAGACTGAAAGCTACACCCTCGGCTCTCCTGGTTCTCAGATCTGCGGGCTCACACTGAATTATAACATATTTCCCTGGTTTTCCAGCTTGCAGAAGGTATGCTTGGACTTTTCAGCCACCAAGAGTCACCTGAGCCAATTCCCATGCCTTCCTCCCTCCTTTCTTTCTTCCTTGTCTCTTCTCCCCCGCTCCCATCTCTACCCCTCCTTTCTAATCAGCTGTAATCTATTCGGTCTCATTATCTGGAGAAGCCTGACTAATAAGTGAGCTAAGGCCATAGGTCTAAATCATCCACACATGAGACTAGGTGACCAGATACCTTTGCTTCTTGCTATTTTTTTATTTCCCCTGTGTGACACTTTAAAATATATATTTGGTCTTTCACCTCATTTCTTGGCATATAACTTCTAAAATCCTTGAAAGTAAGTGTGTTTTTTTCCCCTCTATGCTAAATCATTGACTGGTATTTGGCAGCTCCTAAGTAGCGTCAGGATGGGGGCTCCTCACCTGAAAGACCAACGCAGGAGTAGAAAACTGAGACTTTCAACCCCAGCATCCAACCTCTGGGAAAGGCCCAGGGGCTGAAGGTTAAATTGATAATCAATGGCCAGTGATTTAAACAAGCATGCAGATGTAAAGAAGCTTCCATAAAAACCCAAAAGGACAGAGAACTTCCGATAGCTGGACTCATGGAGGTTCGTGGAGAATGATATCCCTGGAGAGGGACCTAAGCTCCTCACCTCTTCTCCATACCTACCTATGCATCTCTTCATACATTCTCTGTGTGATGTTCTTTATAATAAACTGGTTAGTGTGTTTTCCTGAATTTTGAGAGTTGTTCTCACAAATTAATTGAGCCCAAGGAGAAGGTGGTGGAAACCCCAACTTGCAGCTGCTCAGTTAGAAGCAAAGGTCACAACCTGAGCTTGTATTTGGCATCTGAAATGAAGAGGGCAATCCATGGCAGTGAGCCCTCCCGATGGGATCCTGTGCCATTTCCAGGTAGACAATGTCAGAACTGAATTGAATGAAAAGACATCTGACCAGGGTCCATGCAGAATTAACTGGCTGATTGCTGGCCAGGAGAGGGACCTACAACTTTTGAGGTCCCGGGAGTCTCCCACATTGGTTGTTGTTAAGTGAGGATACAGGGTAGACTTTGAGTTTGTTTTTGTCCCCTATATCATCTGACCTGGGAATTTATCTTTAGCACATCCATAGATGGTTCTTTTTGACATTTTCCTCAACAACATTTGCCCATCCCCTGAAGTCTGTTCTTTTCTAATGGCATAAAAGTTTTCTGAGTTAACTATGCTGATCACCCTTCTCTTTTTGTGTGACCCTGGACCCCAAGCCTACAGGCGTGTTTTCCTTGTACTGTGTTCTAAACTTTTTCTTTTTTTTTTATTTTAAAGAGAATAAAACAAAATAAAACAGAACAAAGCAGATAAGAACAGAACAATGCAAGCAACACAAGACTTCAAAACAAGACAACAGGAAATCAACAGTGGCTACCATAATGTCTCTCATTTTCTTCGAGATAGTTGTCCATACCTTCACACACAATAAATTCAAACAAAACAAAACAGTATGAAACCAATCAGAACAAAAGAATGAAAGCATTACAGGCCTTCAAAATCAGACAATAGGAAACTTTTTCAAATTAATTGCCAATAGTTAATAATCAGGAAATAAATAGCCAAGTCTGGCACCTTTTAAAAAGCACAACAAAGTGCAAAGTGAGGTCAGAGCCGTCCTTTTAGATTCTAAGAGCCAAACATGAGATTTAGGTGACTGTCTTTGAGCAAGTAGAACAGAAAGAGCCAAGTTCTGACACCCACCTCTCACTCCTCAGTACTAGGTACTGTTTGGTGTGTTCCCTGGTATTTCATGTTTCTATTGACTCTTCCAACTCAGATCCAGTCTCTTTTCTGCTTCTTCAGTCTCCCCCTCAGCTTTGCACAGTGATGGGCCAATGATTATTGATTTTTGAACTAATGCCTACCCGCAATCATTTCTGTTTTCCTTGCTACTGCTATATATGTGCATTCAATAAGCACTTATTTATATATTATAAATACTAATAATGACATTTATCAAATACAGTACATCCTATGAGTCAGGCATTGTGGTGGATGCCAGAATACACAAATAAAGAAACAGGCTCTCACTTTTTTAAGAGCTCACAATCTGGTGAAGGGAGACAAAAATGCAAATATTGAAAGATTGTATCCCAAGTAGGTGTGTCCAGGGAGGCTTCAAAGAGGAGCCAACGTTTTTCGTAGGTGCCAAAGGATGAATAGCGTGGTTCACATAGTGGGGAAGGCAGAAAAGTCCTACCAGCAGAGGGAAAAGGATGAGCACAGGCACAGTTTTTCTTCGTCTCCATTCTATCGTGAGGCCATGGGACAAGGGACAAGGCCGAAACTCAATGAGTCCTTGAGTAAGGATCACAGTTTCTGTTTACACTGTGCCTGAAGCAAAAAACCTTGGCTTTATTCATTTGCTTCATCACCAAACATGAAAGACCTCCAAAAATAGATTTTTTTTTTCTACATTCCTAGCTTTAAAAAATTTTTTTTTGAGACAGGATCTTGTTAAGTCCCTATGCTGGCTTCAAACTTGTGATGCTACAAAGTTTTGGGATTACAGGTGAGCGTCACTGTGCTTGGCTTAAAAACAGCTTTTTTAAAAAATGGGCATTTGTTAACTTTTAAATCAGGAGTCTAAACATGAGTCTGCCTTTTTCATTATGAGGATTAGACTTGAATAGCAAATCAAAAGAATTATTCTTCTTATCCTGTCTCCTTTTGATTAATCAAAGCTGTACACATCATGAATAAGTACTACACACTCATTTTGATTAAAAAAAAATCTTGTCATATAGTAATAAATTAAAACATGGTTTCTGTCATCCACAAATTTCTCCTTTACTTTTTAATATCCTAGAAATTTCTTTAACCAAATGGCCTAACGGTGCTTCATCCTGCTTTGAGCAAGAATTTCTATCTTTGGAGTTATAATAGAATGTTTGAAATAACATGGATTCTAAAGGAAAGAAATCCACAAAATGGTGCTTCATAACACTAACAATGCAGAGAGAATGGGCTATTTATCCAAGGAGAAAGCTTCTCCCCATGAAGTGTAAATAGCTCCCCCCACCCCTAATTTAGACATGCAAGAGCAGACACTAAGGCTGTATTTGCATGTCTCAGACTGCAGAGACTTCAGGCTCTCGAGTGCTGATTTAGATTCCATTAGTTAATGGCATGACTGGGTGCCAATTAAGAATAGAAATGCTGGGCTGGGGTTGTAGGGATGTAGCTCAGTAGTAGAGCACTTGCCTAGAATGCAGGGGTGGGGGAGCCCTGTTAGATCCTAGCGCTAAAGGAAAAAAGAAAGAAAGGAAGATTGGGAATGCCTTGTTGGAGAAGGCAATCAGCAGACTTTGGAACAACCAGCAGGGCTGGGCATAATCACCAAGGTGATGGCTTTACTGGAACACCTGGAAAGGCCTCTATGCTTCTTCAGCTAAAGTCCAGAAAACGAATGGTCACGCCCAACGGCCGTGACAATCCCAGAGGCAGAGCTATAGTTTGTGATTTGGATCTCATGTCATGCAACAGCTGAGAACCTTTCCTCAAACCAACTTTGGCCCAGGTGGACTCTTGCATTTGGGTGGATGGACAGATGGATGTTTATTGTCACAGTTTCTTAACCTCTCTAAGAACACCCCAACTGATTTTTGCCCATTTAGTGCTTGTTGGTGGTTTGCGTGTGTTAGTCTTACATAATAATGAACAAAAATCTGAAATGCTACTTGCTTTCCCCCACTTGCTTCCTACCCTATTGATCATGCTGCTGGCTGATGAGAAGTTAAGAGTGAGGGGCGGGAAGGAGCTTCTGGCAACCAGGGCTTGGCAGCCCACAGCCACTCTTCCACTCTGCCCTCCTTCCCTTCAGCACCGCCAAATGCTTCGTCCAGCCTCTCACCTAGATCTTCATTTTCTCCTAAGTTCACAGTGAACCCTGGCGTGGCATGTGCATGATGTGCGGGGGCTGTCACCCAAAAATAAACCCTTGTATTGAGGAGGAACAAGGCTGGTGTTAAGAGTCATGCCAGCCAGCCACGGCATTCTGTAGCGGTTATTGGTTAATGTCTGCAAATTTTCTTTTTCTACAAAAAGCGAAATGAGGCTCATTAAACTCCTCTGGTGTAATTTTTAAAAGAAAGGACAAGTTAAAAATAGCCTAAGAACAAGTCTTAGAGACTCAGAACTGTTAGGAAGAACTAATGGGAGGTGGGGCTTTGGGACTGCAATTTATACACCTGCTGGCTGTGGGACCCCAGCAGGAAGGGTGGGCTGGGGGCCACAGAAGAAAAGACTTTTAGGGGCAGAACATCACTTCCAAGGGTCAAATGCGGATTCAGTTTTCTTTGGCTGGGGAAGAGAACTCAGGACCTTGCACATTTTAGGCAAGTGCTGTACCATTGAACTACATCCCCTGCCCTTGATTCAGTTTGGATTATATCAATCACCTCCGATATATAAGATACCAAGGGGTGATAATATATGTTCCCAATTCCTGTCTTAGGCTGTTAGGAGCCTGGTACAAGCACATGAAAATCAGGACTGGAAAATCTGAAGGATGGTCCATTTGGAGGCACCAGGGCCTTGAAAAGGACAGCTATCCTTACAGGGGTGATCAGGCCTTGGTTGCCATGTTCCAAAAGAAAAGATCAGACAAGACAGACAGGTCACCAATGTGTGAATACAGCAGGAAGTGGGATTATATCCACTTGCCCCTCGCTAACAATGCTGTGCTGATAGTTACCAGTCCAAATCAGATTATATTGGGGCACCTCCTCTCTGGGGATTTCATGTTAGTGCAAAGAAAATCAAGGAGAGCCTTGGAGATGACAACTAGTCATCAGTGAACCCACTGTAGCAGAGAGCTTTGACAAATGCTGAGAGGTTAGCTGAGAGGTATTGCTTGTGGACTGAGTGGGCAAAAGTTTGTGTATGTCCAGTCCTCTGAGTCAGTTGTCCTGGGACGACGGCCACCCAAGTTTTGGTGATGATGTCAGTCACACCAAGGCCCCTGAGTCTAGGCCTGAATTGGTTGTACCTGCATTAATTTGGATTCACAAATGTGAGCCCTTCCTGCATCTCCTCCAGGAGAGAAGTGAGTGTGCGAAGGACCTATAGCCTCTCCCTAGGTTGTGTCCCTGCTAATCCCCACTCCAGCTGGACCCCATGTGGAACAGACTGTGTTGGCTTACAGATCTTGTAAGCGTCAAGTGATAACCTCTGGGGTGCAGGCTCTGTCTCTTGCCCTCCCTTCCTGACAGCAATGCAGACAGGCCACGAATGTAGAGGGTAAGACTGGGAAAGATGAAAGCAGCCACTTTGCAGGGATATGTGCATCAGATTGACGTCCTGATTGAGGAATCTGTGAGGAATTTGTGATCCCCAAAGCGATAGAGAACCAGGGTGCTGGCTCCTAAGTCTAGGGTAGGGGAATTGGGGATAAGGGCAGCATCCTTGGAGGCTGAGTAGGCTCCTTTCCTGCTTTTGGCCTGTGCTATGGGCTCCAAAATCCAGCTCTGCTCCTTGCTATTGTGTGGAATTAACTCATCCCAGGAATCTGGTAGGCCCAATTTCTGGATGCCATAAGAATATTAGGAACCAAGCCAGGTGTGATGGTGC
The DNA here is from genome assembly GCA_004365215.1 of Cuniculus paca. Classification (NCBI taxonomy): domain Eukaryota; kingdom Metazoa; phylum Chordata; class Mammalia; order Rodentia; family Cuniculidae; genus Cuniculus; species Cuniculus paca. The sequence goes on from RJWT010050697.1 coordinate 7,475, forward strand.
ATGCCTGTCAATCCTAGTGCTCTGGGAGGCTGAGGCAGGAGAATTGCAAATTTTAATCCAGGTTGAACACCTTGTTATTTAGCAAGACTCTGTCTCAACAACAACAACAGAATATTCGGAACCATGTCTGAGGGCTTATGATTTGCCAGGCACCATGCCAGGGTTTTGCTTACACCATCACGTATTCATCAGCCAGTCCCAGGTCTGAATCCTGGTTGTGCCATTTATTATCTGGCTCAGACAAATCATTTAGTCTCTCCAAGACAGTGTATTAGTCAGCTCTGGCTCTCATAACAAATACCACATGCTGGGCAGGTCAAACAACAGACTCTTCTTTTCTCACAGTCCTGTAGCACAGAAGTCTAAGATCAAAGTGCCAGCCGGCTGGCGTCTGGGAAGGGTCTTCTCCTCAGGTTGCATACCTCTGCTGCCTTTGCACTTTCCTCACAGGGCCTTTCCCGGGGTGGGGGTTCGCTGGTGTCTTTTCTTATGAGAACACAAGTCCTATTGGATCAGGGCCACACTCTCATGACTTCTCCCGATCTTTTTTTGTTTTGTTTTGTTTTTGGTACCGGGGATCGAACTCACGACCTCGCACTTACCACGCAAGTGCTTGAACCGCGGGGCTAAACTCCCGGCCCTCATGAGCTTATTTCCTGAGAGGTCCCATCTCCACACACCAGAGGTTAGGGCTCCGGCACCTGAGTTTTATGGGAGATGCACACAAACATTCAGTGCATAGCATTTTCCCCAGTGGTAAAATGTGAATAATACTGCCCTTTATTTTAGATATTTGGGAGGACTAAACATGATACTGCATGGAAAGTGTGGAGCAGATTGCTCGGCGTGGCACTCACCCACTGTCAGTCTACCCAGCACTGGCATTATTATTATTAGACTTTAAACATGCAGCCAGGCTCGCCGGTGGCATAATTAGTAAGAGGAGGTGGACACGGTCTTCCAGCACGGGTTTGTGCGACTTCAAAGCCATTTCCCATTATGCTTCATTGTTTCTTGAGACTTACATAATTTGACAATGATAAGACCCAGAGTCATTTGAATGCTCCTGAGAGTGGTTTACTATTAATAGTTAAACACACCAGCATATAGATCACAAAGCAGTTTCACTTTAAATATCACACCTCAAAGTTCAGGGGCTGTGTCTCACATATCTTTGATTTCTCCGTGTCTGGCATAGTGCCCGTCACACCAGTGTGTACTGAGGTGAGCTGACTTAGATCTACAGGGAACATGAAGCTAGTGAAGTAACTAGGGCTTCACGGCTCCCCTTGACCATCTCCTGGTGCCCCTACTTGGACCCCACAACCCATTGTCTGCACCCGTCACATGCCTGCAAGAATCAAGGACATTTAAAAAAAATTTCTATGTGTTTCTTTTCTTATTCATCCTTTTGTGTACTCACTGAATTAATCTATAAATAATTACCAAGTGCCCACCACATACTAAGCTGTATTCTTGGAGCCAGGAAACAATAGTGAACAAGAAACCAAAGTTCCTGCTCTCCTCACCAAGGGTACAGGCATGCATCTGGTGGATGAGGTAGGAATAAAGTTCCTAACGAAATACAGAAGATGTGCACCATGTACCATGCCCTGGGGACATGAGGCAGTGGGTTATTACCTGAACTACCTACCTGATAGGGATTTAATGGGCACAGAAGGGGGAATCAGAGAGAACAGAAGATGGGGTTTCTGTTCTTTCAGATATATATATATATATTTTTTTTAAACTGGGAATCAGTCCTTCATCCTGAACTACATGCCCAACACTCCTTTAAAAATTTAATTTTATTTTTCCTCCTTAGCCAGGGTCTTGGTAAGTCATCAAGTTGCCCAGACTGGCTTTAAACTTGCCTGCGGGAGCATTGAGATTATAGGTGTGCACCCCTCTCCAGCTAAGTCCCCATTCTTAAGAAACAAAATGTATATAAAAATGAGGCAACTTGAGAAAATACTTCAAATAACAGCCACAAGTGACAAATCATATCAGATTATGTGCAATGGAAGTGTAAATAGTTGTAGATGAACACAAGAGGTATTTTGTCAAAATGAGGTCTACAGACCACCTACATCAGAATCACCTGGGACGCCTGTTAAGTCCGCAAGGTTATTCATCATCTCGCCTTCTGGAACCACTCAGTCTTGGATGGGGGCTGGGCATCTGCGAGTCAGACAAGCATCCTGGCTGAGTCTGATGCCCGTGACAATCTGGGAGTCATTGTGGACCAGTGTTTATCAAGCATCGCTTCAGCACAGTAAGCCCTGCAGTCATGATCACAGCACAGTAGCCTAAGGCCCAGAGAAGAGGACAAGGAAGACCCTAGGGAAGTGATGGCGAAACTGTGAGAGATCCAGTGCACAAACCATACCCCAAAATGCACTTATTTGTCACAACGTGCCCACGCTACAATTATACCTGAATACTGAAGCTTTAGTTTAGAAAACAACTCTACATTAACATCTTTTGTCTTGAAAAAAACCCACAATCACACATGGGCCATAGGTTCGCCACCATCGCTGGGCAGGGCATGAAGGCCAGAGGTGGATGATGCAAGGGAGGTTGTTTCCAGTAAGTGGCTGGGAGTTAGTCAGTCAGGGAACCCAGAAAGGTACATTCATAGAGCAGAAAGAGGTAAGACTGACGAATAAGACCAGTTTTGTTGTGGAGTGGGGAACCGAACCTAGGGCCTCAAGTGTATTAGGGAAGTGTTCCACCACCAAGCAATGTCCCCAGGCCTTTTACTTTACAGTATTTTGAGATGAAGTCTCACTAAGCGGCTCAGGCTGGTCTGGGGAGGATTTGCCACCCACCTACCTTGGGCTCAGGAGTGTCGGGATTACCAGGACTATACCACCAAACCTGGCTTGAATAATGAGGTCTTTTTGGTTTTTGTTTTGTTTTCTTGAGATAGGGTCTCACCAGGGGGTTTAGGCCAGCCTTGAACTCACTATGTAGCCCAGGCTGGCCTCAAACTCTCAGTGATCCTCTCCTGCCTCAGCCTCTGGAGTGCTGGGATTACAGGCATGCGCCACCACACCTGGCTGAACGTCAGTGTTTTAATCTATGAAAGGTCCATAATAATATCTATTGTTCAGCCCTGTGAAGATTGAATGATACACATGTGAGAAGCCAATTGTATTCTGGACAAAGTTTACACTAAAACAATAACAAAACTGAAACCAGAGGGACGGGCACACACACAGAAGTCATATGCACACACAGAGTCGCATGTCTTTTCATAGCCCATCGTGTGGATTGTGACATCTGGTCCGGTTCTATTTGCTGTACCTTTCTACTGGTTACTTCCTTTCTTCT
>RJWT010050698.1:0-10809 GCA_004365215.1 Cuniculus paca
TACTCCTTACTACTCTGCAAACTTGAACAAGTTACAAGATCAAGTCAAACCTGCTTCGTACTCTGGAAATGATGCTACAGCCTCCTAAGAAGTTTGGGAAGATTAAATGGCACAATTTCTGAGACATGCTGAGCACTCAGCAGATACCAGGTACTAAGGATAAAATTGTTCAGGGGATGGGGAAGCAATCTGGTGCAAGACAGAAAATTAGACTTTGACTCTCTTGGTTTACACGGACTAGTTGTCTTGTCTAGGTAACGCACTGCAAAAGGCTATCAAAGTGTTTGGAGAACTTCAAGAAGACAGAGTTGGTATTCAGCCCTCAGCTCTGTGGGAGTTCCCTAGAGTTTTTGTCTGGCATATTTTCCATGGTGGTTAGGTGTGGGAAAGTGCCCGAGCTGACTCACATGAAGCTCCCTCAAGAAGCAATTGCAGCATTAGAATCCTGGTGGAAGAGCTGGATTCTGCTGATCCCTCATCCCTTGAGCCAACTGGAAGCAATTTCTGGCTGCAGTGCTTGGTGTGCTCTCCTCATTCGACAGTAGGATCTCTGTTAAAGATCAGGAGACACCTATAGCTTCCCCATCACACTTTGTGCCACAGTCCAGCCTTAGAAGATGCAAACGCCTCACACAGTGATACATGCCTGCTCATCCCATCTGAAAGTGACTTGGAAGTCTTCAGACTCTGGGAGTAAGGTCCTGATGAACATCTCTGAGGAGGTCCACTTTGTTTTAGAAGAGACTCTGTTAGCTGAACAGGGATATGATCTTGTCCTAAAACCAGAAGGAAATACAACGAATGCAATGAACAAAATACAATGAATCAAATCGTTATAGTAGATTAATTTCTACCCTCAGAGGGGACATTTTCTTAGAAACGCCATTACTTTATGCAATCACATTTATCTTTGCCGGGATGCCCCATGTTTATTACTACGTGACTGCCCTTCTCAGGTGCACACCAGCATCCTCCTGGACCCACTCCTATCCAGCTGCTACTGATGTAATGTGGAGGGTTGAACTCCGCCCTCCAAGGTATGATCCAACAGTACGTGAGTCCACATTTCGCCTGTCTTACAGGACCTTTGTGAGGATTAGCATTAAAACGAGACAGTACACAATAAATCTAAAGCATAATGTAAATGTGAGGTAATCTGGTTCTAAGTCTCTAGACACACTCCTCTTCTTTGGAAAATAATAGGAGAACATCCACACAAGACAAATGTTCAGCCATCCACTGAGGGAGTTGAACTCTGATGCCCCTGAATGCTCTACACATCTGTTAGCATCCCCTCTCTGGTGATGTCCGTTTGTGTAATATCTCCGATCAATAACCTCATTTCTCCCCAGTCTCCCTTTTATTAGCCTATTTGATAGATTTAATTAATGTACCTTATGGGTCTGTGAAACCAGGCACTGAGTGACATCACTTCCTGGTCAGGTCTCAAGCTTCCTTTGGCAGAGTGGAAAGCAGAAGAAGTAGAAGGGAAGGAGAGGTACAGTTTGCTTTTTCTCAGTTCATAGTGGTAGAAAGCCAAAGAAAGACTGGTCTGGAAACCAGCTGAAATCTTCTAATTTCTATATTTATCTTAATTTTTTGAAATGTTATGTTAAAGGGCCAGGGATCTAGCTCAGCAGCCTAAGCATCTGCCTGAAATGTTAAGTTAGACTCAAAACAAGCCACATTATTTTAATTTGCGTAGAAGCAACAAGTCTCAAAACAAACCTAAGGCAGGTTAGTTCAGCAGCAAAAGATATGAAATCTTATGTAGGCAAAGGATGACTGAGTTTAATGCAGGATAAAGAATCTGGTAGTAAAGTAAAGCAGGCACAGATTATGTCTACTTAATAATTTACTAAACTGACTGCTATTTCCTGAAATGAGGGTGGAGCTTGGGGCATGGAAGTATTATGGCTGAAAATAATTGTAAGAAAAGGAATGTCCAGGCTGAGGCAGGAGGATCCTTGTGAGTTCGAGACCAGCCTGGGCTACAAAGAGAGCTCAAGGCCAGTCTGAACTGCATAGTGAGACCTTGTCTCAAAAAGACAAAAAAAAAAAAAAAAAGAAAAGGAAAGGAATGCCCAAAACACAAAACTGTACAATAGCAGGGGTCCAGGGTAAAATTTGCTGTCTTGTGAACCTTGTGCCTCCTCTGTATATTTTCTCTGAGCACAGCAATTTAATCATTACACACACACACACACACACACACACACATGCAAACACACAAACACAAAAAAGTACCCTTCAGTGAGTGGTAAAAGGAGCAAAGCTTTAATTCTGAGCTGTGTAAATCACTGAACATCTCATTTGGAGAATCAATAGCTATCTGTTCATTGAAAGTTAAGGCTTAATAAATTTCTCCTATTTATGGAAGGATAACATGACCTTTTCAAAGATAGTTATACTGAAATCATAGGGGTAATGCACTCTGCCTACTCAGAGATGGCAAAACTCATTTTGAAGAGTCAGCAGCATCTACGGTGCCTAGGGAAAGAAAATCGCATTGAGCTGTGTGTCTGGTATCCTCAAGATTTTCTGTGTGACTTTGGAAGAATTTCCTTGACCTCTCTGTTTCATCTGCAAATGTGCTAATATCTTTGCAATGAGTACTCACATAAGTGCTGGGTAATCACTGGCTAAATAGTAGAGGGTTCGATGAATGCTCCGTATTTCCAGCCAAACTGAACCATTCAGTGTTCCTGTATACATCACATGTTTTCCTGACTCCACAGTTTTGTTTATTCCATTTTCATCACTAAAAATGCCACGCTCCTGCTTCTCTTGCTCTAATTTTACCCATTCTCCAAGGACAAAGTCAACTGTCTTTGTGTTCTTGCCTTTCCTTATTTCATTACCTGAAAGGACAGTTCCTTCTTCCTCACCTGCAAAGATACCAGGTGTTCTCTAGCTCTAATGATTTGCAGAGACATATTTTAAAGTATTTAAGTAAATGACTTATGCCTTTCCTTTAGAGGGCAGGGATTTGCATGATTTATCTCAGAACTTGGGGTGTGACAAACCCTTAATAAATGTTTATCAAGCAGATGGTGTGATGGTTTGTTTTATGTGTGAACTTGACTAGGTACTGAGAGCTGGGGATTTAATCACATTCTAATCTAGGTGTTGCTGAAAGTATTTTGTAAATGTAGTTAGCATCTATTTCAACTGGACTTTAAGAGATTACACTGAAGGGGTCTTATGCAATCAGAAAGGCCTTAAGAACAAAAACTAAGGCCTGAAGGAGAAATTCTGCAGCATCAACTTGAGTTTCTAGCTTGCTGGTCTACCCTGTGAGTTGCAGACTTGCCTGGCTTACAGGTTTTGGCCTAGTTAATCCTCACAATTGCATAAACCAATTCCTTGAAGTAAATCCTTCATAGACATGTATGCTATTGGTCCTTTTTCTCAAGAGAATCCTGATATAGATTATGAAGCTAACTCCAATACAATATATTCAGTTTGTATTTTAAATTTAAGGGAATTACTTAAAATTTAAGCTCCAGGAAAACACAAATTTTGGCTTTGTTTGACTTTGCATCCCCAGTGTCTAGGACAGGTCCTGACACATAATAGGGGTTCACTAAATGCAGTGTGAGTTGGAGTAATAAGGCATAAAAATATAACTCTATTGAATATAGTATATTTATTGGGTTTGGATATTTACTAGGCTGTATATTAGACTTTTGGGAATTTGGGCTACTCATGGGTTTGCAGCTATTGATTGATAACTGATGTGCAGACTCTCACATTCTCTGGCTCCTGAGTTGATGTACGTGGCAGAAAAAATTCTAGTCTAGCATTCTCTGTGTTCGTCTAGGAAAGTTGCTTCTGCTCTTGTAAAATCATCTTCATTGGTATGGTTAAATTTTGATGTGACAGAATTTAGACCCCCTTCTTTCTTCTTTGGTATTGATTTTTTTTTTCTTCTTTCTCTTTTGTTCAACTTCTGATTTTTTGAGACTGGGTCTCATTGTGTAGTAGAGGCTAGCTTTGAACTCATTGTGTAATCCAGATTGGCCTCAAATTCACAGTGGTCCTTCTGCCTCAGCCTCCAGAATACTGAGATTACAAACAGATGCAACCATACCTAGGTATTAAATATGTGGCTTTTATGTTTGGCAATGCCCTTAATTTTGCATCTGTTTTTGATATTATACACACTCACATGCTATTTATTGTGTGATAATTCTTTCTTTATTAATCAGGTTTATAAATTATTCCCTGAGGGCCCCCCCCCTTTTTTTTTGAGACAGAGTCTTGCTATGTAGTTCAGTCAGGCCTTGAACTCACTATGTAGCTCAGGCTGGCCTCAAACTCATAGTGATCCTCCTGCCTCAGCCTCCCAAGTGCTGAGATTACAGGGATGAGCTACCACACTCAACTACCTGAGAGTTTTAAAGTTGCTTCATATGTCAAATTACTTAAAGAAAAGTGCAATCCAGATTTCCAGGACCAGTCTGATCACCACTGTGAATAAACAAAAAGACAACTTAAGGCTTTTTGCCAAAAACCACAGTGCCTTGACACCCCACATGCTTTTGCCCTGAGTCCTTATGTACACTCATTGTGCACCAAGGTTTCAGACCATCAAAATATTTTCTTTTGATTTTAGGGCTAGAAAATTGTTTTAAACTGGTTTGCAACCTCTTCTAAATATTTCCTAGGGTATTTTCTTTGAGTATACTTTGTATCCTCTCATTGTGTGGGTGAAAGATTTCTGGAGTCTGACATACCTGGTGGGCTCCAGAAGTAGCAAAGTGATATCTGTCAGTCTATCTATCTATCTATCTATCTATCTATCTATTCAACATCTCCCTGCCCCAGGGCTGAGCTGCTGAGTGCATTTCAGCAGCAGGCTGGTTTTCTCCCCACCCACAGAGAAGCAGAGGCAATTAGCCAGGATGTGCCAACGGTGGGGTTCTTAATGCACTTTGCACATCGTCTTCCCTTTGATTTCAGGCTAATTCTCACAGACCAAAGATCCTTTAAAAACATCTTATAATATCTAACAATGGTTGTCAAGCTGTGCAAGGGTAGGGAGGGGAAAATAAACAAATGAAATGTATTAAGAATTTGTGGGGCCCCAAAGGGACTTTATTTGTCCTTTCATGCTAGAGTTACAATTTCAGAGCATCATGCCTAGATGACACCTTACTCTGTTCATTTACACATTAGGAAAAGGAAATTCAGAGAAGAGGAGAAAATTTTTTCTCTGCTCATAGAACTCACTAATGGCCCAAACTGGACTAGAATGGAACTCTCCTGACTTCCACACCAGTGGTTTTGTTTGAATTTATTCACTCATAATCTATATCCTACACACGCCTGCCTACCCCACCTCCTACAAAAATTTAGGATTAATTTCAATAAAATGCACACATTTCTATAAAATAATAACAAGTTAAGAGAAAAGGAAAGGTGTTCCCTTTTTATCTTTCCTCCTTTCTTTTGTTGTTTCTTTTTCTTTACTCTTTTAAAATTCTGCTTTTGCCCCACTAGATTATGGAAGAAGCTCTGGGGAAACGCAAAGGATTTGAGATTTGAGAGTGGGCTTTGTTTTGTTTTGTTTCTCTAATAGAGAAGCAGAATAAGAAGGCATGGTCCATAAAGTATATTTATGGCTGAGTGTGATAATGCTGTCAGAGCTGAAGGAAAGTCAGCATTTTCCTCAAACGCCATCTCTCCAGGTTTTGCAACTTGGAATTTAAAATGAGGTTTGGACCGCAACTCAACATAGCAGGTCTCAGATCAGAAGAAACAACTCTTTCTATTCATACACTGCACTGGGCAAGGTTGGGGAGAGGAGAAGCCAAGTTTTCCAATAAACTTGTTACAGTGCAGGGTCAGATCATCCTTTTGTGATGCCCTCTGAAAAGCAAAGCAGGTATCACTACAATTCCCTTGTCAATGGATAGGCCAGCTCAAAGAACTGACTTCTGTCATGAGTATGTAAATTCATGTGCTAAAGGAAGAGCTTTTCTTTTCTCTTTCCTGAGACCTTCTTGGAATGCACATTTAGGGAATAAGACATACAGGTGATGCCTGTGGCAGGTTTCCATACCAAAACTTCTGTACAGAACTGCTTTGTATAAGGTGGAATGAAAGAACTTTCTAGAATCAAACAATAAGAAAGCCAGGAAGGAGGAAATACAAGTTTTATGCTTAGGAAAAAAAAAAAAAAAAAAGCAATGACAAGAACACAGTCCTTGATCTTGAGCCTCATGTGAAAATACATATAAAACACTTTGTGTTTAGTGCAGAGCATAGCTCTGCCGTGGGGTGTGTCCCTGTAGAAAACTGGTTCTCAGTCATTCTATTATTTGAATATGGATCATAGGATTGGAGCTTCTCACAACTAAAAGGCACAACAGGGGTCAAAATCTAAGCTCCTCACCATCTCAGCAGCCTTCTCTAGTGTAATTCGGAAAGATGGAAGCACAATTCTGAACACCTCCTGCGGTGGGGTGTTTACTAATTCATAAGGCAGCATTTCTGTGCAGAACAGCTCTTACTGTTAGGAAATGCTTCCATATCTGGAGCTTTATTTCTGAACCTTTTATTTCTGCAGCTACCACCCATCTCTCCTGTTTCCATTCTGTATAGCCACATGAATCTAAATTAATTTTCCCTTGATCAATTAGCTAATTGAACATAGCAAAACAAGCCAAACATCTCCTCTCTTTCCATGATAGGGCACCATACAGGATCCAGTAGCCAAGACAAGGGAGGATATGGACTGGCATGAAGGGTTTAGAGCTGGGTGTTTTCAGAAGTTCAAGGGCTAAAAAAGGACATAACAGTGTCAAGAGATTGTTGGTCCAGAGGGCTCCACAGTCTCTCCAGAACAGCTGATGGGATATGGCATTCATATGCAAAGATTTCTAGAGTTATTTATAATTTTGTGCAGTCAGTCACTTTTCCTTTTCTTACCTAATGGGTAGAAGTGAAATCAAATGAGTTTCCCCGAGACAGTGAGGAATTGAAACTTTGGGCTCAATCCTTTTGAAGTTACTCTGTCATAAAGTTTATGGACTAAATGGTCTGTGCTTAGATTTTAAGGTAGGGAGAAGAGGAAACAAAAGGCTTTGTTTTCAGTTGTGGATCTTGAATCAAGCTTTAGGATCAGGTGGTGTATGTGAAATGTTTGGTGAAGTGGTTCCAGATGTTAAACTGTAAAAGATTATTGGTGTTTTTATAGATACTCAGTGGTTTCTAGCAACAGAGTCAGAGAGGTTTAACAGAAAATTTCTGGATCAGAAATCATAGACCTTCCTTAGGGACCCAAGTCTGCAACCTTGTGCATTCACCTACTCCTTCATTTAATTTGTGAAACATTAATGAACACCTACTATGAGCCAGATCCAGTGATAGGTACTGGGAATATATCTATGCTCAAGATAAACATAGTCACTGACCCCCCAAGGGGTACATTTTGTAAGGCAGACAGTTAAAAGGTCAGACAACTACTATGAAATGTGAAATAACAACAGTGTGATAAAGTTCAAAGGTAATTAGAGCCTGGAAGGAGAGTACTTGACCTAGACTGAGGTGTGTGAGAGCTCTGGGAAAAGTCATTTTCAAGAACTAGAGAGCTGAGGCGTGATGACAGATACCTGATGACCTCCCCAAAATCATTGTCTCAGAACCTTAGCTCCCTATCTCCACAATGGGGTTAATAATAATAGTTTTGAATAATTTGCTTTTGTTGGAGGTGGTAAGGAGCTGATCAATAAATTTTGGTTCAACAGTACTTTGTGAAATTGGAAAGCATGCTATCATTGTAAGGAATGTTAGTAAGTTATCAGATATTGTTATCTTCATTCCTAGACTTCTTTTTCTACTTTCAATATGTATAGATTTCCCATTCCTAGTAGAACAAGAACAGAGAATAAAATAGGTTAGGGTGGAGAGATTTATACTGTTCTAGTTTTTTTTGGTAGCTAGGCCTCACAGGACTTGGGCAGAGGGTGGGGCAAGGCTCCCAGAACAATGTGAATGTGTCAGAGGGGTGGCCGCACTTGAGGTCCACCTTGTTAGAAACAAATTCAGCCAGGTGAAGAGGGTCACCCATACTGTGATGCTTTCGAGGTGGACTTCACTTCCATATCAGCAGTCATAAGATGTAAAACTGCCCAATTTGCCCCAAGCAGGAGCAAAATGCATCTGAAAGATTTGTGTTTCTAAATTAAACAAATTTAGCTCCACTCCAAAGTATTCATCTATTGCTAAGAAAAGGTAGTAATCAAGTGCTTCCAAATGCCAGCGATTCCTTGTTTATTGAGATTTAAATTTCAAGTGTAATGAGTAATTTTTTCCAAGGGACATTCTCCTGTGTTTTTTTTTAGGACATTTTTTTCTGTCATTTCATGGCATTTTCCATGCCCATCCTGGCAGTATGAAGCATAATAAATATTTGCTAAATTAAAGTTAATATGCAAAATAGAAATACCACTCTCAATACTATCTAACCAAGACTCCTTTTCAGTGACCCATTTCTTCTATCTGTGAAGTAAAAATGGTAGATAGAATTTACCTTCCAAGTTCCTTCTACCATCAACATGCCTCATGTCTGTGACATTTGCCTCTTTTTTTCCAGCTCTCATTTTCAAAGCACAAGAAACCCAGGGTCACTTCCATTTGTCAGACTTATTGAAAATCCAGCTGCCCAAGAAGGCCAGATCTTGTAGCCTGGGCTGCTATTTAAATCACTGTCAAACCAGAGAAACTTTGTTTAAAATTATATTTTGTTAATCCATCATGTGGGTATGCAGCTTGCTATTTTTAATGTGTGCTCTGCACAACCCAGTTATTCATGACTGAGAGTTTGCCTTGGAACCTCAGAGCTGTGTTTAAAAACAAACAGCTCCAGAAAAGCAAGACTTCTTTTACAGGCTAATGTACTTTTGGAATGAAGGAGTAGAGGGACAGGTTCTACTTCCCAGTGGAAAATTTGTGAGTTTCACTAGCCTGTTCCTTGCTATGGAAGCAAGAGAAGAAAGAGCTTACCTTTGTACTTAGGTAGATGGTGGACTATTTAGTCATTTGTCAAAACTCTAGATCTATACATTATTTTTTAACAAAGCTCAGACATTCTTGACATCTTACAATAATTCTGTTTCTCTTCACTCTCCCCATTGATATAAGCAAAAGAAATTCCCAACCTACCAGATGTCTGGTACCAGTTCGTGTTCTCTAAAATCAAAGAATGAATTTTGGGAACAATAGAGGTTAAGAACAGAATATAGTTATGGAGAGAAAGAAAGCTTCTGTCTGAGAGAGAGACAGAAGGGGTCCCGAGTGGGTTGCCAAAGACTCTGTCTTTTCCAAGGACTTTTATAGAACAAAAGCAAGAGGCGAGATGGGTCCAAGATGGGGAAAAATGGAAATCTGCAAGGTAGGTGGGCATGAGGTGGGACAGAACTATGGTCAACCATTAAGATTACGAGTATAATTACTAAGGTGAGATTGATTAAATTGGGATCCAATGGGGAAGCGAGTCACATAGCAAGACTAGGACCTTTTCCTTCAGGGAGTTGGGTTAGTGGCTCCTTCAGGCTTCCTCAAAGTGATTGATTACCTATTCAGAATATCAATTCCTGATGTTTATACTTAGGGTGTGGTCGTATTTATTTTGCCTTTTGTCTTGAGATCTGGCCCATAGCAGAGGTGTCTGTCTCCTGTAAGGTTGTAAGAGATCTGGTTTTCTGCAATGGCTCCTTAGAGGGCCTAGCCCTATCTGACTGCCTATAATGTTTCTAACTCAGCTGCCTGTAACACCTTCCCCTCTTTCCTTTGGCTTATGTTATGTAACATACACAGGGAAAGAAAAAATGTATGAAAAAAAGAAGTGTTTAATCAGACTCATGCAGAAATACTTGTTTGTGACAACTCTTAAATCATGTTGAAAAACCATGGATAGCTTAGGTTAGGCTATGTAAGTGTAGCAAAACTCATATAAATGCTAACTTCCTGAATTTTGAAGGTTGCTATTAATTCTTTCTTTCATTCAGACATATTAATTAAAATAAGATGGACTGGGAACTTTCTTTTTTTGGGGAGGAGGGGCCAGGAGCTTTCTACAGTGCAGTGCTTACAAAGGAAAGGAGACAGAGTATTGGCTTTTGAGGGTCTCCTAGTTTACAAGGGCTCCCAAATTAAAAATTCCCAAGAAAGAGATCCATCAGAAAATATGGCTTCTGAACTTCTTTCTCTACTTTTCCAACTTAAAAAATGACATTTATTATCACTTATCACAGCTTTATAAAAGTCTATGGAAGTTATTTACCATTCAGCTACTTTCTCTAGGTAAACAGGCTCATTGAAGGTCTATGAGTCATAGGATTCTGATCTGGCTGATGGAAAGTAGAACACTGAAGAACAACAAAGAGATCGTTCATTGACTCTGTCATTCAGGATTGCCAAGGCCCAGAGCTCAGACACCTTGTGAGTAATTTCTGCTAAATACCTGTTGTCTCTCTGTGACTATAACTATCACAAGAAAAGGCATCTAAGGGAAGAGCAATGTCTCACTCATGATTATGGAAATTGACAATGAAAAATGCCCTGACTTTTTGTTTTTTTAATTGCCCTATTTCCAACTGCCCTACAAAGGCTAGGGATAAACTGGGAAACCATTCTGATCCATAAGATAACTGTCCCTCAGCTAACTGTCTCACTGAAGCCTGCCATTGATAAGCACTGACAGACAGGTGTGACTCAACCGTGCTGAAGTTCCATCCACTTGGGAGGCTTACATCGCTGCCCAGGTAGTGGTCATTCTCTCTCATGATGAGAAGTCAAGAC
>RJWT010050699.1:0-10811 GCA_004365215.1 Cuniculus paca
AGGGTCAGGGAAAGGGGAAAAAATCAAGATATATCACATACAGGTACAAATTCCTTATGATAACATGATCATTATGTATATCTAAAATGTACCAATAAACTCATTTTTTTTTAAAGTGCAGTTCTCTTGCCTCAGTTTCCTAAGTAGCAGGATTACATATGTGGGCCACTATGTCCAGCTCTGGCTTCTCTATGTCACACACCTTAGCAGCTTACTTACCGCTGGCCTACCTGAGGCAGTGTGTGGGCTGTGGGATGCTCCACACAGCCATGTGGGTCCCAGGGGTGACAGCTGCTCTGCCATTGTCAATGTGGCTTCTGCGGTTGACTGTTCCCGCTCCAACCATGGGAAGGGAAACCACAAACTGTGTGAGCCTGAAACTGGTGCCCATCACTTGTCACATTCTGTTGGTGGCCACATCTACCGTGAGGGGTCCAGAGAGGCGATGCAGCCAGGTGTCCTGTGAGACGATGAACCACTTCGGGTGGATAGCAGGGTGTCTGCCAGCCTGCCCTCTGGCCTTCAGGTATCCAGGAGCATCCTTGCATCTTCCCACACACCGAAAAGGTCACCACAGAGAAGGTCACCTCAAGGGGAAGACCCTGAGGCATCCTGGCCTGGCCAGGGGCCAGGAGCTGCTCATTGGGTCCAGATGCAGTTTCACAGGGTACACTGATCCCGCTGACAGGCCGTCGCATTCAGTGATCCACGCGCTCCTCAGCAACCTGATCTTTAATCTGAGCTCTGCCACAGGACTAAGCCCTCTTATTTGACTGAGCTGTCTTTGCAGCTGGCCTTGAAGCAATAACAATCTTCTTTCCTACTGTTTGAGGTATAAGCAGTGCCTCTTCCAACAGGTGAGCCCACATTTCTCGGCCACTGTCTCTCCAGCAGGACTGGGCAGAGCTACAATGGCAGCGAGCACACTAAGGTTCTGTCTCTTTCCTACCCCTTGCCCAGTTTCTGTAGTGCTCAGCCAATGCCACATGTTCTAGGCTCCCATCCCTCCAGCACCCTGTGCACGGACTTCAGTATTAATCTTGCAGGCATTAATCAGCAGTCATCATGATGCTGTGTAAAGAACCATGCCAGAGTGGCTTAAAACAGCGATGAGGATTCTACCTGCACAGGACTGAATGCCTCCTACCCAACTGAGCCCACCGAGCCAAGCTAGCCCTGGGTTCTGGAATGGTTCTGAAGCTGCCACCTGCGCCAGCTTCTTGCTTCCTGGGACCAGTGGCTTCCCATCAGCATCTGATCCATTCTCCATTCTTCCATGGGGCAGTTTTCCCAAGATGGATCCCTGACATGCAGGAGGACAGGGCTGGCCTTGCCAGCACATTCCACACCTTTGACTACTTCACACCTAGACTATCCCACCACCCAGAGGGAGCCACACTACCAGGCCTAAAGCCAAGGAGAGGGAGTGTGTACCACCCACCCAGAGGCCATTGCAAAGAGATGGATGTAAAATTCAAGAACCAGGAAGAAGCCGGGCATGGTGTACAGTCTTGTAATCCCAGCGCTCGGGAGGCTGAGGCAGGAGGATTGTTGTAAGTTTGAGACCAACCTGGGCTACAAAGTGAGCCCAAGGCCAACCTAAACTGCATAGCAAGACTTTGTCTCAAAAAGACAAAACAAAACAAAACAAAACAAGAACCAGGAAGAATTATTTAGCCTGAGATCAATTTAAGCTCAATTAACTGTACCTTCGATGGCGCTGATATATACAGCCTGGCATAACAGCCCAAACAAAAGGGAAGCATCTTCCTCTCTGAGAGGGTGGCTACAGTTTCACTTTGGCCTTGTCTCCCCCAGCCACTTGGTGCCCAGGCTGATGGTTCTGTTGTTCACTGCTGGTTTACTTTGGTTGTGGGCAGCCAGGCCCTTGAGCCCACAGAGAGGAGACAGCTGCTGAGAGGGGACAGCTAGGGAGCACCAAGGCCACTCATCTCAGCAGAAATGGCTGCATGGCCACACCCCTTGCTAGGAAACTGTGAAAGTGTCATCAACATCCCCACCCTGGGGAGCCATGCCTGATGTATTAGCTCAGGTTGTGAGGTTCTGCTGGCTGATCAGCTAGTGGTCAGCAGCCTTGAGATTGCAGCAGACCAGGCAGGTTGCTTCGAGCATCAGTGCTGGGCTTGAGGACAGAGGATTCCCTGATCTTTCCAGGTGCTACTTGCCAACAGGATGTCTTCTTTGTCCACTGTCCCCAGGTGAACACAGCCAGGGAGGGGTTAACCCCCACACCCAATCAGCCCCTGGTATGGGTGGCAGGAAGCCTCTGAGCATGGTTACCTCAAAGCCATGACCCTGCCAGCTCCAAAGCTGTGGTCTCCTCTCTCCAGCCCCTGCGATAATCCATGCCCTCTCCCCAGGCACCCTTCCAGTTCTCTGGTTATAATGGGTTTTAACATTTTTCTATCATTTCCAGGGCTTGAGGATGGGAGCAGAGACTGTCAGGAACCGTCCAAACCGATATCTTGATTCAATCCCTTTGAGGCCTCTAAACTGGTTCAGGTTTCAGGCCTTGGATTGCTTAATCCCTGGGAGCTGCATCTTTGAGGCCATATTGATCCGGGTCTGTGAAATGCAGCCATGACTGGATGCGGTCAGGTTGCTGGGAGCCCCTGCCTGCTCTCCAGGTTACTGTTAGTCTCCGGGGGAACAGCTGATCCCTGTGACCCTGGGAGCCTTAGAGGTCACTGTCCCGTGGCTTTGGCAACAAAGAACTGGATGGTGACTTTGGTGACAATGGGGCCAGGTTCATAGGGAGTGAAAAGGTTCAAGTTGAGCCCCTGGCAGGTCCTGGGATGTTTGTGACAGACTCCTCTAGCGCATGACACACCTCATCTACACCAGGGTTCTCCTCTCCCTTGGCCCGACAAACCGGATCCCACAGCAAAGGGCTCATCCTATTCTCCAGGTCCAGTAGTTACTGAGTTGACCATGTTCCTCTGTTTCTGTTTCTATTTTGGTTTATGATTTCATTTGGGGCCAAGGTTTGGGAACCAAGGAAAAACTTGAAAAACACCCTCCCCAAGGCCTGGAACCACAGAAGCCCATAGGCTGTGGATTCTCTTTCTCGAGATGCAGGAGGCCAGAAATGACTGTAGTCCTCATCTGGGCACAAGGTAGCCCGCCTGAGCAATAACTTTGTTGGAGTAAAGAAGTCACCAGCCAGCCCTCTGGGGCATATCTCCACCCCCACCTCCCCACAGGAGGGCACTGGTGAGACCCTGGCTTCACCCCGCGTATAGGAGCTGTGGGGTGGGAGGCCCCCCGAGCAGTAAGCTGCGCAGCCTTGGCTGTAGTTCCCTCCCGCTCTGCTCCCCGGACACTGGCTGTTTAGCTCAAGAAGCGAGGGGGTACTACTCATCCTAGGTAAGCCTGGGACATCGGCCACCAATGTCACAGGCACTTCCTGGGTACGAGGCCTGAAGCACCCCGGTGCCTTCGGAGCGGAACACCGATTTATGGACATTCGATCCCACGCACTCCTTTCCCCCGGGAGGCTGTGCTGCGTGCACTTCGCGTCCTTTCGGGGCGCGAAGGACTGTTCTAGACCAAGTCCTATGAGGCCTCCGGGCTGACTGTCACCAAGTCGCCGTCCCCGCTTCCTGCAGCCGCGACGTCCCTCCCCACGTCCCCCTGCTGGCTCTGAGTACTATCTCGATAGTAGGGGGCTCAGACGAGCAGAACCCGGCAACCGCGGCTCTAACCGGTCTCGGAGCTCTAGTCCCGCAGCGGTCGCCCGCCGAATCCTTCAGGCAGCAAGCACTTCCTCACAAGCCACGCCCTCTGGCGCGCCCATTGGTTAACTCGTGTGCCGCCCGCGCCCCCAAGAAATCCCATTGGCCTTCTCCGGCGGCCCAGACAAAAGGATCGGCCGCGGCTGACGCTGATTGGGCGAAGCGCGGGCCACGGCGCTGGGGTGGGGGCTGCGGCGGGCGGAGGAGCTGTCCTCCGCTGAGGTGGGGCGGTGGGGCGGTGGCGGTGGGGCGGTGGGGCGGTGGGGCGGTGGGGCGGTGGGGCGGTGGGGGCGGGGCGCCCCGGAGGGCGGCGGCCGCGGGGCGTCTGGAGCCTGCCTGCCCCTCCACCCTGCACCCCTCCCGCCCCGGGGCTCCTGCCCGGACCGCGGCCGCCTCTTCTTCCCCGAGGGCTCCGTGTCTGTCTCCGCAGCGGGTCCGCCAACCCCGGAACGCCGGAGTCCGGACGCAGAAGGCCGGGGCGAGCTTGCAGCTGGATCCGCAGCTCCGCACCCTGTGCGCCGCTCCCGGGCCTGAAGTCCACCCCGGACCCGCGGGGACCGTCTGCGCGGATCGCGGGCGGGAGGTGCGGCACCCGCCAGGGCAGGCCAGGTCTCCGGCTTCTCGCGCTTCCTGGAGAGCTGGCTCGGCGGGTGCGTCGCCCGGGAGGGAGGGACGGGCCGTGGGGCCACTAGCCGGGTGGGGAGTGGCTTCGAGGGGCCCCTCGCCAGCGGAAGGCCTGCGAGGCCGCCCTCGGAGCACCGCCAGGTACGTGCGTTTTCCTTTTTTCCCGCGCGTCCCGAGCGCACTCTCGGGAGGGAAGGAATAAACCCGGCTAGTGTGAAAGAGCCGTTCGCTGTAAACGTGTCTTTCTGCGGGGTGGACCCCCACCTAGTGTCCCTAGAGCTTTCACGGGAGCACCCCTCTACCCTCACCCCGAGACCAGCAGGAACAGGGCCCCTTGGAAATCTTGGTATCTTTTCTGCTGGTGCCGTTTAATTCACCAACGAAACTGTACCCCGCCTGGGCCTCAGCTGAGACCGCAGGCTTTGTTTCTGCAGTCGTCCCTGCCGCTGTCCTTGGAAAACTCGGATGCTTTTCCGAGAAGGCAGGCTCGATGTGCAAGTGAGTGTCGAAAGAATCCCGGACGGGTAAGGCCCGGCCTTGGCGGCTGCTGGGCGAGCAGCTCCCGTAGCCCCCAGAACGACCCATTCCCGGCCCTAGGCACCCCGGGCTTGCAGCTACGAGAGGCCTGTGGACTTTGGGGTCTTTTCCGGTCGGAGAAGGCCGGTAGTCGGCCTGGAGCGGCCTCCTTCCCCTCCCCCATGCCCACTTCAAACAAAAGAAATCCTCGGAGAATCGTTTTGGAGGGGGCGAGCTCTTCTGATTGTAGACCTTGAAGTCTCCCTACCCCCGTTCTTAAGAATGACCCCCCTAACAAAGGGAAGACTGAAGAGAAGTGGAAAGAAAGTAGCTTTTATTTTTAGAGTTCCTTAAAAAAAGAGAACTCACTTTCTCTTCCCAAAGTTAAGAGACAGCTGAGCCAGGGCTCTCCCCACTTTCTTACCTGGTTAATAGGATTTTAGATGGTGTTTGCTTGGGGGGGTTTCGTTGGAAGACTGTTTCAGAAGAGGAAAAGGGTCCTAAGCTGTGCGAGAATTTGGAAAATACCCTCCAGCCGGTGGGATGAAAACCCCTATAGAGTGAAATCTACTCCTGACCATTTTTGCACAAGATTTAAAATTAAGTAATTTGCCGATGATGTGTAGGGGGAATAATTTTGTGGTCTCTTTCCCTCCCCTGTTAAATGAAAACAAAAGACCAAGGTGAAGGGTGCAGAATAGGCTGGGGGTTTGGGAGCCCTAAGTGGGATGGAGCACGGTATAAAAATTCCTCACCTTCCAGTCTCGGCCGGGGCACACAGGAATATTTTCTGGAGTCTGGACTGGGAGGAAAGTGACTGCCCCCGCACATCCCGAACGATGATTTCTGGGCTGGGAAGAAAAGGACCCACGCCTGGAAAGGAACCTCTTGGGGACAAAGCGCGCAGCCCGTGTGACCACCTTCCTTCCGAGAACCAAAGCCCTGAATGCGCGTAGTCTCTCGGTCCCGCGTGGAGCGCGGGGCGCAGACCCGCGTCCACCAAAGTCCTGGACCTCATTTCTCCCAAATAAAACTCAACAAGCCATAAGGCTCTCGACTCCAGTGGAAAGGGCGCTGCGGATTTATGATCCCCCAAATTCCCCACACTCGAATTATCCCTGTTATTAGTAGATTTACGAGTAGTGACCAATAAAATAATTTTTCATTTTGGATTATTTTTTTACCCAACGCGAAAATCTAAAATTCGCCCTCTTTTACTCGTTGGGGGCAGGGGGGATACTTTTCTGTACCGGAAAAAAGAAACTTGCCAAAGGCTGAGCCACCGATTCCCCCTCCCCCACAGCCCCCTTAATTTCAATTTAGGGTAAATTTTTTGTTTGTGCTCCTGCAGGGGGCATTTCCGGGGCTCCTCTTTGGATCCCTGCGGGGTGCGGTGCGGGCTGCTCCGACTCCAGGCCCCACCCGGGGGACGCGGCGCGCGCTCGTGCAGGCCTGGCTGCAGAGCGGGGTCCCCCGCGGCCCCAGGCGACCCCTTTCCGTACATCGCCCGCACTGGTCGCGGGCCTGGGGCGCTGCGGGGTCCCCCAGAGGAGAAGGGATTCCCCGGCCAACCCGCACAGCTGCCATGCGGTCCCATCCCCCTCTCTTTGTTCGCCTCTCCGGACACTGAGTCGGAGGTGGCAGGAAAAAAAATAATTAGATGGAAATCAAAGATTAGACGGGGTGCGCTGGCGGCCTGGGCGAAGCTAGCCCGACACTCCGCCGGCGCCTCATAAATCTTTTTCGCAAGGCTGACAAAAGCCGCGTCCTCCAGTTCCCTGGGAATTTAGAAATTTATCGATCTCCTCGCCGTCGCCCCCAAACACCCTTCTTCGGGAGCTAGGGTGGAGGGTCTTTAGTGACCCCGACTTCTGGGTAGCTCAGGAAGGGCAATAAATATCCCTATCTAGTTTGTAAGACCAAATAAATATTATCAAGGGCTGCGTCTTCCCCACGCCAAGCTGCCCGTGGAGAGTTTGTGTGCGAGGGACGAGTTCCCAGAGGCTGAGGGGCGGATAAACCCCTGGTGAGGACTCCTTTGTCTGGCCTGGCGATTGCCTAAGCCAGCCGAGCGCCCTCGGCCAGGGCTTGGGGTGCGCCATCCCCATCCCGCAGGTGTTCTGCGGGGTGCACGTGCGGCCCACCCGGGACTTCGTCCCAGTCCCCCCCCCCCACCATATGGAACTGAAAATAAGTTGGGCTTGACGCGTTTAGATTTTTTTAAAACTCAAATTAATTGGGAAAATAGTAAGAGTGCTTCCCAACGCGGGGGGCTGGTGTGTCTTTTAAAAATTTTATCTCCTTGTTGAGGATTTTCTGACCTTTCCTATTATTAAAAGAAATGTTGCCACGTTTAATTTTGTTGCCACGAGATATGCAGAGGCTAGCCCAACATTTTGAAATAATTTGATAAGCCTTCAAGTAGCAAATCCAAAAGGGAGGCCGGCGGCCTAGGTATAGTTTCTTTATAACCTGAATTTACAATGAAAGCATTCTCCTTTATGGATATAATAGATTAGATTTCACAACTTAATTCTCTGCAATGGCTCCGTTTAAGGGAGCTCCGGCTGATTTTATTACGCCAAGCCAAATTGGATGTTTGTGGTCTTAACGAAAAGCGTTTGTGACATAAAATATATAATTTTTAAAGTAAAAAACCAATGGGTTCAACCCCGTCCCCTCCCCCCTCCGCCTTTCCTCTTCATCCCAACTCTCCAATTTGGGATATACCAAGAATTAATGGCATTTGTTTATTTCTGCCGGACACGGCTTGAGCTGGTGAGGACCTGAAGGCCTCGAGGGCCGAGTGCACGCGGTACCACTCCCGGCCAAGGCCGGGCCTGCGCCTCTGCATTGTCCCACGCTGCGAAGTTCCCGGGACAGGCCCGGGATCGCTGGGCAAAGAGGGCCGGAAGCTTCTGCCCAGCCCGGGCTGCACCACGCACAGCAAACCCGCGCTGCCCTGAGTCTCTGGCGCTGCTTGCTGTAAAACAGCTCTGCTCTCCGGGTCAGGGGCGACACGAGGGGCCCCAGCACCCACTGCGCAGCACCCATCCCACCCGCACCCTCTCGACCTGGCGCTGAGAGTAAGCTTCCAAGAGAGGGACTTCCGAGACCCGACCACCCCGCCTCTGAGCACCGGCCTGACAAGGACAGGGGTCTGAGGCGCACTCTGCCATCACTTCTGATTAAAGCCGGATTCAGTTCTGCGGACACCCCGCGCCTCCATTGTCGGGCGTTTTGTTGAAGACTGATTTAGCCCCCCAGGAGCTGAGGACAATGGCAGCCTCCCCGCGGTCACTTGGATTCCCAAAGACCACAGCCCTCTGCCTTTCCCGGAGAGCAGTCTATCCGTCCTCAGCTGCAGGGAGAGCCTAGGCGCCCCGCGGCCCACACGGGCCCCGAACCCGCGCGTGGGCAGGACGCGGGCGCGCTGGCTGGTGCGGGGGCTGCAGGGGTGCGCTTTAAATTAAATCTTAGCAGTGCCTGACCTTGTTTTTTCCTCGGGCGGTAACGGCAACAGCTGTTTTTTCTAGAATTTCTGCTGCTGGGGGAGGGGTGTTATTATTATTATTTTTGGTTGTCAGAGTCTCCTGGAAACATTCCCTGGCCTCAGAAAGTGTAACAATAGCTCAGCGGGTTTGTGGAGGAAGCCCCTTCTCCCGCTCTCTCCAGGGACACATCTGCCCTCTGTTGGAGTGGGAGCCTCTTCGCCTGCTGGCGCCCAGCCCCCTCCTTGGCCTTCAGAGCAAGGTCAGGCCTTTGGGGTCCTGTGGGCCACTTCTGTCTGCCACCCCCTGGCCACAGTCACTCCGGGGGAGCGGTTACAGCTCTCTGAACCGTGAAGACGGGCGAAGTTAATAGTGTCCGCCAGTGTCAGTGGGGCCGTAGAGACACTGGCTACCCAAGCCTGCTCCAGGTAACCCGCTCACCAGGGCCCTCCTTTAAGCCACTTTTTCCCAACTCTGTCCCAGAAGCTAGCTGCCTCGCACTGGGGAGAGGCACCTCCTCTGCAAGAAGCCTGCTCCTGTTTGCTCTGGGGGTCAGCACTGGCCTAGAGCAAGTTAAACATTAAGAGGCCTGCACCCCTGGGGGAGGGGAAAGCCAGGCCACTGTGGTGACTACTCAGTGTCTGTCCCTGCCTGGGACCCTCCCTGGGCACCAGGCCGCTGCTGGCCCCTCCACACAGCTCCCTAGTTTAAGCCAGGTGGCTGTGCCCTACCTGCACCTGGAGGGCTGAACAGTGGGTTCAAAAGGGGACAGTAACTTGCTTCCTTGTCTGTCGATAGAAATTGTTCCCCACAGCTTCTGGCTCCATGCACCCCCCGGGACTCCAGCATGCTCATTGTGTAAGAAGGGTCTGGCTCTCCTCACTGCTCCCCTCCTGGGACAGGGAGCCCTGAAAAGTGCCTGTGCCCTGGAAGGCAGAAAGCCAGGCTGTCTAGCTGGTCTTGCTGCATGTGGCTGGGCCGGGACCAGATAGAGAATATGTGTGTGTGCCGATCGTGGAGGGACTGCAGGACCTCAGGCAGCCAAGTGCGGCCTGCATCTCCCATGCCCTGTTGGTGGGTGGACCCTGCTTGGTCTCAGTCCTTTCCTGACCTTCCCTACTGAGAGAGGCCTCTTTGTGTCCAACCAGCCCCAGGATCCTCTATCCATCAGTACCAGGGTACGACTGCAGGCTGTGACTCTGTGGCCCGCTGCGAGGAGTCAGCAGGCTGGACCCTCTCCCAAGCCCCTCATCCTGCTCGAAGCTCTATTTACACTTGCGTTACGCCAGGTTTGTAGATGTGATACCCAGCCTTCATGGACGGCAGGAATTGAACTTTAGTCTCTGGGTGATTACAGCGCAGGGACTATACTTCATTAATGGTTGTTACACAATAAAAAAAATGGCCCCTATTTACTTTTTAAAATGCAATTTGTTTTAATTTATGATCCTAAGTACTTCTGCGGCTTGATGGGGGCCATTAGGCCATGGTTGGGTGGGGGGCGGGGTACACAGAGAAGAGCATAACCTGGGAGGAAGTGGACAGCAGTCCTGCCCTGACGCCGCAGGAGGGGACTATTATGGGCTGTCTTTTAAAAAGCGGAGAAAGGCCACTCGGTGGCCTTGCCCTCTGTGTCTGGATGCCGCCGAGCAGGCCTGAGGAAGCATTCCTGAGCGAGACCTCCAGAAGCTGGCTGTACGGGACTTTCCCCTAGGGACCCTGGGACCTTGGGCACACTGGTTCACTTCCCCCACCCCATAGTCTGCTGGGCAGGTCCCTTGGGTCCGTCCGGCCTCAGAGGAGGCAGCCCCTTGCACCTGGCCTTGTGACTCCCCTCTGTGTGAATTGAATTCACAATTCTTCCAGCCTCTGGGAAGTCCGGTGTCCCTGTCAGGGGCTCTCATATGGCTAAGGTGCCACATAGAATGCCAAGGAATGCCTGCTTGATCTGCACCTGCCGTCCGTCTGCCTCCCTTCGGTCTCTGGCTTACACTCCCTGTTCTCAGGCTGCCCGTGGGTGGGGGAGGTCCCTTGGTGCAAGAGAGTACGTGCACCTCTGCCCCCTGCCCAACCACGCCCACAGAAAAAGCTAATGGCGACAGCATTTGAACCCCCGCTACCACTAAGTGGAGGCAGACTGGGGCTAGCAGTCATCAGAGAGAGGTGTGGAAGGGCCAGGGAAGGAAATTCAGCACTGGAGCGGGCACCTGGCTTTGCACGAAAGACCAGCAGATGGGGCTGGGGGTGCTGCTCAGCAGGAGAGCAGTGGGTGGCATGCGCAAGGCCCTGGGTACCATCCCTCAGACTGCAAAAACAAGAAAGGAGGCAAGCACAGGAAGGGCCAGAGCTGGAGACTGTTGGGTGCCACATTCTGTAGACCACGAAACATCCCAACCATCCACAGCCGCCAGCGCTCTGGGTTCAC
>RJWT010050700.1:0-10812 GCA_004365215.1 Cuniculus paca
ATGCAATATTTTTCTTTCTTTATTTTTTTAAAAAAAATTTTTGGTACCAGTAATCAAACCCAGGGCCTTGCACTTGGCAGAGAGGCACTGTGCCACTGAGCTACATTCCCAGCCTCTATGCATACAATATTTTAAAAAAACATTTTTCACTTACATTATCCCACTTGTACATACATCTCCATTATTTCTTTGCAGTGAATATTTTACCACAGAAGAGAAAGTCTAGAGCGGTGTTATTCAACAGAATTTTATGCAGTGATGTAAATGTTTTAAACACCACTGTGTTGTAACACCATTTGTCTTATGAACCACTTGTCATGTGGTTGGTGTGACTGAATAGCTGAAATTTTCATTGATTTAATTTTAAAAGTAACTACATGTCCTTACTGACAGTGTAACATAAGAGCATACATGTGATGTACTCCTTCCCTTCCTCATTCAGTCACTAACTCACCATGATCAGAGCCTCAAATTATCAAAACTCAAGAGCAGGTTCTTAACCAGACACTTTTGCCACCTGTGACCCATTCCTCTAGATCAACCAGCTTGACCTGGTTCTGAGGTCACTTCATCCTCCCATGTTCCACTTAAGAGCTAGGGAGGCAAATATTGCACACTGCATTGCTAAACAATGTTAGGTTGACACTGGTTTAAGGAAATGGATATGCTTGTTTCCCTCTAAGGAAATTAACAGGACCAGAACATCAGCCACCCCTGGAATGCTAGTCCCAGTTCTCCAATTGTCTTCATTCCCTTGGGTATTATTTTTGTTCTAATAAGCCAAAAAGTAGTTTGGACAGTTCCTTTCTGTGACTGCATGTTATAAGAATGGGCTGAAACCAATTTGATTGACCTGGTTCCATGCCATCCTTAGACTATGGGAATACCTGTATGAAGTCTGTGAACTCCTAACCAATATTACTGCTCACCCCATCCCTACACAATTAAGATAAATTTTATTTTAAGGCCAGTCTCAGCCCCTATTCCAAATCCTGCTAAGTCTCCTTTTAGTGTCAGTATGCTTCACCAGGTGGGAAATATCACCTGGCAACTCTCCCCTGTCTGACACCTGATGATGACTTTCAGTCCCTTTCAGTTGATCAGTCTGTCATTTATTTAATACTTCTAGGTACTAAAAATATGCTTTAGAGAGTAAAAATACAGTTCCTACTCCTTTTCAAACTCTCCAGTTTCCAACCAAGTATGTGAAGCCTGGATTCAAAGCTGTCTGGACTCTTCAGTGTCTGTCTAAACATACATCTTTCACTCAGATATTGACAAGATACATACTCCAGTATACTTTGTTTACTACCAATAGCAAAAAGTCCAATTAGTAGTGGGGGAATTTTCTCATGACCTTACTGTCATCTACCCAAATCACTTCATTTTCCAGCTATAATTTTCTCTACTGACTAGCCAGATTTCCTACCACTACTGACACACCAGCAGTAGACTAGCATCATGAAGACCTAGCCACTCAAGGGTATAGCTCTCAAGTTTATTTTTTCACAAGATATGTGGGGACTACATATCATAAATTTTCCTTATCTTCTATACTTCCTCCTGGTTCAAGTCACTCTTCTACCTTCAGTACCACAAGACCCTCCTAATGGTCTTCCCACATCCATTCTTTTCCCTCCCAAGCCACTGCACATACATTGAGGATAATGTTTTAGAAAGATGATAATGAGCATACCATTTCTCTGCTAGTTCCTTCAGTGGGGTTTTATTGCTCTTAGGTTAAATACCAAATTGCTGATTTTGGCCTACAGATGCTGCAACATCTGCCATTTCTTTTTGCCTCTTCCTATTTCAGGTATTTTCTCTTTAGCCCTGAATCCTTTTGTTACAAGGCCTTTTTACATTCATTCATAAATTAATTTATTTGCAATGGGATGACAAAATCCCAAAAAGATATTTGACATCATAGAACTTCCTTTTTAATAAAAGATAAGTAAAAGAAGATATTTAAAGTTGTTTAGAGGAATACAGTGCTGTGGTTAGAAATGACATCAGGCAAATACCCTACTATCAAGAAGGTACTATGGGGGCTTGCCTTACATGCTCCACTATATCCTGCCCAAGGACCATCACTCCTGCTATTCTGTTTACTGGGACTCTTCTCACCATCTCTTTCCTCAGTTTCTATGCAGTCACCTTCTCTGCTCATTCTTCATATTAGAGTTTAGATGTCTGCTCCCATGCCCCAGGACTCATTCAAGTCCAGGTATTACCTAAGGGCCAGGTAACAAATGGAGTTGTATTAGTCAGATTTGCAATGCTATGACAAATAACTGAAAAAGACAATATAAAAGAGGAAATATTGATCATGTTTCCTAATTGGAGAGGTTTAAGTCTATGGACATTTGGCTTTGTAGTTTCTGAGCCTGTAATGAGGCAGAAATCATGACAGGAAGGACATGGTAGAAAAGAGCTGCTCACCTCATGGCAGCCAGGAAACAGAAAGGAAAAGAGCCAAAGAGCAGGGGACTAGATATAGTCCTAAGGTCACACCTGTGACTATGATCCATTCCCTTCAAGTAATTCTCGTCTTCCATTTTCATCACCTCACAGTAATGTCAACAATTTCTGATTTTATCAATGGATTAGTCCACTTGATGAAGTTAGATCTATAATCCATCAGCTGGCAACTGAGCCTATAGTATATGAGGTTTGGGGGACATTTAAAATTTAAACCATGACAGGACTGCTGACTAAAGTTCAATTCACAATCAGTCAGTTGTTCCAAGGACCACCCAGTGATCATTTCATCAAATCTTGAGTTTAGGTTTAGATTAACCCCCACAATGGATTCCTGACACAAGGACTATAATTATAGGGCAAGACAAACCAAAATCTCTGTAACTTACTCTACCTTAAACTCACAAAGACAGTGTTATGGCTTGTGACTAGGTGGCCCCCCAGGTCTCACGCATTCATGGAGGTGGCTGAATATAGCTTTGTGATTGGTTCATTATCTAGCACTGGAATTAGTAGTGTGAGTGCTGCACCTGCCCAGGGGCTAAGCCAGCATACAATATAAGGAAGGGAGAGAAGAAAGCATGTTTTCTCTCTTTTATTTTTTTGCTCTTGTTGCTTACCACCATGAATGGTTGCCCCTCAGCCATGCCACCCTGCCAAGGAGCCTGCTGAGTATGGACTAAAACCTCCAAAACTGTAAGAAATAAACCTTTCCTTCCTTCATTTTGGGCATCAGGTATTTTGTCTCAACAACCAAAGAAAAGTAACCAAGACAGATAGTATATCAAAACAATATTTTATCCCAGTGGAGATGTGGGCATTAGTGGCACTATTAATGAGTTTGATGATGGAAGTTCTAACATGTATCAATTTAACTGACCATCTCGCCCCCTGAGAAAGCAGACTGAATCAGGAAAGTAGTGATAGACAAGCCTAGGTCTAAGTAGAAATCCTGATTGCAGCTGCTGCACCAGATATGGTACTATTGCTAAAGTGGATCAATAAAACCTTTTCCATTCCAATGATGAAAAAGGTTCAGAAATAGTTCATAATTGCATGGGCCAGATGACAGTGTTCATATATAGAAAGACCAAAAATTCTAAGTTCGAATGACAGGTGACTTGGCTAGGTAATGGTGTAAGCCAAAAATAGAAGGCAAAAATGTATCACAGTCAAATAGCACAGCAGCGAGAACAAATCTTCTCAGTGGAAAGAAGTATGAGCAGTGAAACTGGTTTATGTACATTGTATGGCAGGGGAAATGGCCAGAAGTGAGAATGCTCATAGATTTCTGGGCAGCAGCTAATAGTCTACGATCTTCAGGGGTCTGGAATAAAAGGACCAGAAGATTGCAAACAAAATTTGGCATGTACAATTGTACTATATAAATTTCTTACATGTTGTATATATCCTTTGGCCTATTATTGTCACTTTCAACATGAATATAAATAAATCTGGTGCTGGAAAAAATAAAAGGGGGTAGAAAGAAAGGGGAAAAAAAGAGAACTGAAATGTGTTATATACATACACTAATTCCCTGCGGTGAATGTGATCATCAAGTACAGTAAACATATACTAATAAAAGTAGAAAAAAATCTATAGGGATGTGAATTAGCATATCTCATTGCTTCATTATATCATAATATAATAAATATTTCACCTTCTTTCGGTTTCTTTTCTGCATCTTCCTCAATCATCCCAATCAGAAACATATACCATAGTAGCCAGAACAGCTCTGGATCTTTTTATTTTTAGAAAGTTGGAGAGATCCACTAGCTATAATTATTATTTGTCCACATCTCATCTTTTAGGCTGATCTGCTGGTAGAAACTTTGAAACCATAATTGTGTTTCTGCCTGCCAGTTAGCATCAAGATTAGCACTGAACATTTTTAATTATGGTAACAGTTTTACCTTATCCTTCTAATTCAGAGAATTTTTCTTCTTATGAAATTCAGTGCCAGCCTTGAGTAGGATTTAATTGACTGAGGTGATTAAGTTACACTTTAGGTTAGTTGGGAAAAGAATATAGTTGGCAGGGCTGTTGAATTCTAAAATAATGGGTGATTCAGACAAGGTTCTTATAGATGAGAATATCTGATCAATTCACCTCTGAAATGAGAGAGCTTCATGGCTTTCTAGATCTCTAAAAGTTTATGCCTTCAGTTATTCATTCATTCACTCATCTATGTATATATATTTCCTAAATGTCTGAGGAAGTAGACAAAATCATACTTATTTTAGAAGTTTGGAAATGGAAGCTACTAGAGTACAGGTGACTTACTGTGTTTTAAAGTTGATAAGAGAAGAATAATTTAGGATTACAAGCCATGCAGCGAAATGGCCTATGTTTCATTCATTACTCTAACTTACTAACTGTGTGACCTTGGACAGGGACTTTAGCCCTGAAAATCTATTTAATTGTGGAGTGGTGCAAAATTCGGAATTTGCCCCATGGATTGTTAATAACATTAACTATAATAATCCAGGCAAAATTCTTTAGTAGTCTCAGTATGTAGTCAATATGTATCAAGCAATCATTAACTCATAGTAAAAAAACATTTCATTTTTCTTTGAGTATTGGGCTTGCTACTTGCTTCTGAAGCTTATACCAATTACCCTTGTGATCTTTCAAATCCCTTTTTTACTTTACAATTCTAGATGCTGACTGATCTGATAACTACAACTCTGTGTGTACATGAGTGTGTTTTACTGAACAAATTAATGTAAAAGTAGTAATTTTATCATTTTTAATCAATTTCTAGTATCAAAATGACAAATTGAAGCACCCCAAATTTGATAATGTGCAGAGAGGAAGATCACCACTAACTCACTTCATTTGTGTTCTCTTTCAAAATAAATATTTTAAACAGCGTGATAGAAAAGGAAAATTGTATAGACTAAGGGTAGTTACCCTACTACATTTCCTAAGTGATTGATTGTATTTTTTCATAGGAATTGAAGAAAGGGGAAAGAACATGAGGGTTGATTGCATCAAAGGAATGACATGATAAAAGAATCAAGAAATCACTTCTGCCCAGAAATAAACTAATAAATCAAAAACATGTTCTTAGCTAAATCAGATGTTTCTTTGAAACAGCATATGGTACAGTACCAATATATTCTATATTCAGGCACCTAGCATGTTATCTTGTTGCTTTCAACTAGTGAAGAATATAGCAACATGAATGTTTACAAGATTGGTAAAACATTTTATTTTGTGCCCTGATTAGCTGTTGGTGGCCTGTTGAATATATTGTAAAACTTAATATCATAAAGAAGAAAATGACCTGTTGGCAGAAGTGAAGGCTAATTGTTACAGTATACTACACTGACCTATTCATCTTCTTAATACTTATTTTGGTGTAAATTTCAGTTTCATATTGAGGTGTATTGTAGAGAATTGTGGATTTAAATTCCTGCATCATTTGTAAAGAGAGAGACATGAAATTCTTTCATAATATTTTAGATACTCATGATAGTATCATGTTTTAATCAGGAAAGACTGTAACGCTTAAAAATATTATAATGGTGGCATTTTACTATAAAAAGTAAATAAATCCTAGTATAATTAAAGAAAACTAGTTCACACAGATTTCTAAAATTTGAGATACTAAAATATCAGTGGCTATGTAAAGAATTCTGTGGGAATATACAACTTATTAAGTAAGGGAGAAGCTAGTTATACTATATTTAATTAAGTGTAGGAGAAATTTGAATGATTTGTCATTATATTGTAAAGTCAGTGTTATTCAATGCCAAATCTGAAAACTATATGGTACCCCCATATATACCTTGACCAAAAACTGTATATAGTTTTTGGTTGATAATTCTAAATAAGGACAACTTTCTACTGGAAATTCTTTTTGTTAAGATTTTATTCCAACAGTAACTCTGCTTTGGGTAGGAAATAAAGGCCTGACAATGTGGTTTATGCCTCAAATGCCATTTATGAACTCAACCAAATTTTTGCAAATTTATATTAGTTTTACTTTCCCAGTTTAAATGAAAATTGACTTACCACAGTCACACAAAAAATTAGTAAGTTTGAACCCAAACCATTAGACTCCTGATCAAAAGAATAGATTCAGAATTGCATATTAAATTGGTTGAACTGGTGTTTCAGAGTGCAATTTTCATCCTCATAACACAGTACCCTTGTACTTTTCTAGTTGTGATTAAATAGTTCTACCAGAAATAGTTGGAAAACAGAAGGAGGGCTAAGGAATTTAGTGAAAGGATAATTTTGTGACAGAATAAGTCTAAAGGTAACATTGATGTGATTTTGTAACCAGCTCCTTTACACTCTTTACATGTAGGCATGAATAAATTATTCTAATGAAAATCAAGGACTCTTCTTTTCTTTGACCATACTCAGTAGTGTCTGTGGAATATATGACAAATGACAGCCAGCTCTCTCCTGCCTGTGTAGATACTGTAGTAGTCTAAGAGGGTCCTATGTTAAGATTCTGCAGCCAGTTTCATCTGATTCTTTCTCTCATTAACCCAATTCATTATTTCCCAGGGTAACTAACTTTGTATTTACTATGTGTTCATGGCACACGGTGTTATCAGAAAAAAAAATATTGGGAATATTATGCTGAAAATCCAAATGGTCAGATGTTGGTGGGACTGGCTATATGTTAGAGAATGTATAGTGTGTGTTTTACTTGTGTGAGTCTTCTTCTTCCCTGGTATGTAATAATATAATTGAAGAAAAAATACATGGTACTATTAAAGGGTTTCCAATGTGATAGATGTTCTCTCAGTCATTTTTCCAGTGATCTAGGCCCAAGACGAATTCTGTTCATAGTTGAGAGTCTTGGGATAGTAACTTGCATGTGACCATCCATATGAATGGCCTTTTCTATTGCATGTCCTCCAGTTACAATAACTGATCTTGACAAAAAGTGTGAACCTTTCCTTGTCTCCTGCTTAATTTCTCCATTACTCCTTCTTGCTGAATCATACCCAGTTTTACCTAATACCAGTTTTTTTGTTGTCTCTGCATCTTTTCTGTTTGCTTGCCCAATCAGACTTCTTATTGTTTGTAGCTGTTTTCACTGATAATTATGTTCCATCTTCTGAAGCAACTTTACAGTGTCGCAATCTGCCCACTGTTAGTTGCTGATTGTTTAGACTTCCATATTTGCTATATAATTTCCTAACATGCCACATAGGGATTTAGAAGTACTCAATTTGTCTACTTTGTAATCGATCCTTAGTGCCCTCTTCTTTTCAGGTCAGCCCGGTTTCATTGTTTGGTCATTAATGTGTGCTCTGGTTTTTGATTACTGGAAGGAGGAATTAAAATGTGGGCAGAGGAACTGGAAACATGACAGCAGTAAGAACTGTGAAATTTGTAAATTTCCTTCAGCTTTGGAGATATCCTAGATAGATTCTTCCATTTCTTTATTCTTTTATAATTGTATGAAAAAAGTATTTGTAAAGCCCTTGAAGCTAGTATGGATGTCAGCTCTTAGGTAGTGATTTTGGTAGTTAGTTAGAGTTTATCCACATGTCAGTAATTGCAGTCTTTTTCATTGCTAATTCCTGGAGTTATCTCTCTTCTTCCCCTGCTGTGAAATTTTGTACCTCTCCAAAACAGAATACATTTTTTCCCCTGATTCGCAAGGCACACTCATTAATTTCTCACTTAGTGATGATTCATTAATCATGGAAGGGCATGTGAGCTGCAGTGAAAGCAACTCCTTTAATTTAATTTAACAAACATTTATTGAGTGTTTAATGTGCAGAGCAAAGCACTAAGCATGAGACCCAAAGAGACCCAGTTCGGGTGATATGTAAATTGTTTTTCATCAGAATAAGTGTTTAATAAACTTTTCTGAATCAAATCTAATTGGTATAGGCATTATTATGGCTTCAAGTTCAGATAATAAGTTCTAATGTAAAATGTTTAGTAATAGACATAAGCAAACTTTGACTTTTTTTCCTATAAAGAATGAATAACTTTTTCAGGAAGGAGGGGGTAACTTATCTACTGTTTATATTTTCCAGACAACAGTATCATGTTAAGAATTAAATCTTGCAAAATAACACTAATTACGACTTGTTTTTATATTCTGTCTTTGGTACTCCACCCATTATCTAGGGATTATACAGGGATATAATCAGGGGAATAGTTAGAAAAGGAATATTTGAGCAAAACAATATAATGTGAAATAATTTAAATTAAATTAATGTATTAGGTCATAGAATCATGTAATGTTAGGAAAGACAATGATCTAGGGATGAATCTCATTTCAATCACTTATAGGTAAAAAAACACTCTGTGCCAGGGAGAAGATTTGCCTAAGGTCACACCACTAATTAGAATTAGAAATCAGTTTGTGATTTAATCTGAAACATAAGTGATGACTTTTGAATGATAAAAAGCAGAAGACAATCTAGATAACTTGAAAAATTGTTGGTCATGCAGTTGAGAAGTCAGTGGATCAAAGCCATGACTTGATCTAAGAGTATTGATATAGGGGAAAGAAACTGCAAGCCTGCTAGATGTCCTGTGCAAGTTCATGTTCTCTAAAGTGGAAGAATGAATTTTAGGAACAATGGTGGTTAAGAGCAGAATATATTTATTAGAGGAAAGAAAGCTTCTGTCTGACAGAGAGAGAGAGAGAGAGAGAGAGAGAAAGGGGAGGGGTCCTTAGTGGTAGTCAAAGACCCTGCCTTTTCTAGTGTTTTTTATAGAGCAAATCCACTACATGAGGCGGGTCCCAAGAGGGGAAAAATGGCAAATTGCAAGGTGGACATGAGGTGGGACAAAACTATGGTCAATCAATAAAATTATGAGTATAATTGCTCAGATAAAATTGATTAAATCAAGATCAAATGGAGAAGCAACTCATGTAGCAAGCAGGCATGAATACAGAACAGGGGCTTTTCCTATAGAGGATTGGGTTAGTGACTCTTCTGACTTCCTCAAGGTGATTGATACCAGTTTAGAATACCAATCCCTGAGGTTTATCCTTAGGAAGTGCATGGGTGCATATGTTTTATCTTTTGTCATGAGGTCTGGGCCACAGCAGAGGTGTCTGTCTCCCCGACAGTTGCAAGTATCTTGTTTTCGGTAGTGGCTCCTTTGAGGACCTGGCCCTATCTGAATGCCTATAATATTTTTATCTAACTTATTTGCCCATAACAGTACCAATGGGTTTAGTTTCATTCAGCTTTCTTCTTTTCCACCTTGAAAGTTGGCTTCTTTTTCTGATGGCCTCATTTCCTTATACTGGGGACAGGCTTCATCCAGCTTATTGATAAACACATTCAAAGTAGCCATAGATTCATGCATTACTGGTTTACCAACTCAATGAAAAACCAGAAATAAAACTCTTTCTCATCATTTGCATCTCTATCAGGATTCTTATTGCCCCAGCTTGGGTCGACCAATATGTGCTATCTTGACAGTTGCCATTCTCACTGTGACAGTTGGCAAGGCATGGATCATATGGTCACCTTATTTTGGCTAGGGAAGCCAGTCTACTAAAAGAAAAAAGGAATGCCGGAGAAATATTCTAGATAGACAAAAACAATAACTCCATATACATTACTTTAGAAAAAAAGCTAATGAGAGGTTTTCAAATGAATCATCTAATTAAAAGATACAGTTGAAAACTGACTTAATATGTTTGAAATGTTTCATGAAAGGGAATAATGACTACGATTTTTTTTGCCATATTATATCATGAGCATTAAATACATTTTTACTTTTTTTTTATTTTAAAGAGAGTAAAAATAAAACAAAACAAAAAAACAGTAAAACACAACAAAGCAGATCAGAACAGAACAATGCAAGCAATACAGGTCTTCAAAACATAATGACAGGAAATTAACAATGGCTACCCTAGTGTCTCTTGTTTTCTTCGAAGTGGTTGTTGACACATTCAAACACAAAAAACTCAAGCAAAACAAAATAATATAAAACCAGCTAAAGCAAAAGAGTGAAAGCATTACAGGCCTTCAAATCAGAAAATAAGAAATCAACAATGGCTACTTTAATGTCCTCTGTTTTCTTCAAAAAGCTGATCATATCTTCTCACATACTGCAATCAAGTAGTAGAAAACAGACTTAAACCAATCAAATCAAAGAATAACAGCATTATTGGACTTCAGAACCTGAAGATATGAAATCAGCTATGGCTACCATAATGTCTCATTTTCTTCAATGAAGCTGTTCATATTTCAATATTTAATAAAATCTGCTCTTGTAAACTTTTTAGGAGTAGTTCTAAGCATGTACAAGCATATACTTGTACATGTATCCTTTCTGTGCTAGAGGCAATAGCAGAACAAAGCACAAGAAAAACAAAAAACA
>RJWT010050701.1:0-10809 GCA_004365215.1 Cuniculus paca
AAGTGGGTAAAATATCCAGAAAATGGAACTGGTAGATTATCAGAAAGAATTTTGCCTATGCCTTCATTTCACATGTGGTCAAAACAACTCTCGCCTTGAGAAACACTTCTAACATTGTGCTTTTTCATGTGGAAGTGCTATAAATGGACTTTCCAAGAGGCATATCAAAGGGTTTCCTTTCTGTAGGAGTCTGTTTTCAGCTAAATTCATTTGAACAGAATTTCTTGGCCTACTCCTATAAGTTACATGTCTGGATTGCCTAAAAATATGACATTTTATTTGTCTCCCTTAGATTTCTGGAAGGTTCATGAAAGTCAAATTCTTGTCTTGGTTGTGGAGGAACACAGTTTTGTCTTATGACTGTGGTGATCGAATATACCAAATGAAGTTTGGATTTTCAGGAGGCATTTAATTTTGTTGCCCTCTTAAATCTCTTAGCTAAAGAAATTGAGTTGGCTATCATGACTCTTCTACTACAATATTTCTTGGATATTATAGTCTCAAAATAATGTTTAAAAAAGCCGTT
The DNA here is from genome assembly GCA_004365215.1 of Cuniculus paca. Taxonomy (NCBI): domain Eukaryota; kingdom Metazoa; phylum Chordata; class Mammalia; order Rodentia; family Cuniculidae; genus Cuniculus; species Cuniculus paca. The sequence goes on from RJWT010050701.1 coordinate 527, forward strand.
TTTTAAAAAAAATAACATTCTATGAATCCATCTTATCTCTTTTGAGATATCCAAAATCATTTTAAAAATTTATTTGGAGAAATTACAGATGGTACAAAGCCTCTAATAATTTTTTGCATGTCATAAACATAGATTTTTCATGTAAGTCTTTATTGCTTCTGACATTACACAATTAGATACTCAACTTTAGATACTTACATTTTGGATTAGTCACTTTTCTTAAAAGTACTACCAAAAGTAATATCAACTACCAACACTAACTTTAAATTACCCTACACCTATCAAGAGTCTATTTAATTAAGAGTTCCACAAAGGAGAGTTCAGACCACACTTGTCTTTATATGAGGGTTCTGCAGGTCAGAGGTGGTGAGCAACAGGATCCTGACCTCACAGCACTATGTGGCAGCATCATTTCTGGTCTCTGACTCTGTATCGCACTCCTTCCATGAAAAAGCAAACATGCTTGCTCTCCATGCCTGTAGTTTACCCTGACTTGTATATGGCGTGGAGAGTAACAACAATAACAAAATATATAACACCACAATTCTTCACAGCAGAAGCAGGAAATGGCTTAAAACTCCTAAGAAACAGAAAATTTCAAGTCCTGTTAAAACATAGGGAGCTTTATCGCTTCCCGAGTTACAATTCTTTCTGTGGATATTGTCAGTAAAACAAGTCAGTGTAATGAAAGTAAGCCACACTCCCTCAAACACAGGCAGCTCACCACAACACCTTCTGAAATCTTTAAATCAGATGCATTCTGCTGCACAAATATCACCATCTCCCTTCATTCCTGGATACTCAACTCTTACTCACATGTTGGAAATGTATACAAATGTGATTTACAAACTTATCCTCCACAAAGAAAACCATTTTCTTGTGAGCATTGAATTGTCATGTCAAGTGTCGAGAATGCAGCATTTTTTTGGGAGGGTAGAAATTCATCTTCCTCTTCTTTTTTTGGGAATTATAAAAGTCACAAGAAAATAGATTGCCTGGTGTCTGGAAACATCAGAAAAATAAATATTTACTACTTCATTCACTAATTTCTTTAGTTAACTGTGCACCTTTAAAAAATTACAGTGGAAACACTGAAGGTAGTTAAGAAACAGCATTGAACGAAGAAGATAGATTATTTTGTTAAAGAGAATTAAGGTGCCCCATTTCTATTACTATATGGTAAAATGTTTAAGCATAAAGACTGCATTGTCCTGGAATGAACACTGTACCCTACTTACTAGCTAGCACTATCTTTAGCCCCTCTGTACCTCAGTTTCTTTGCTTTAAAAATGGAATCTTAATAGTGCCTATGTGTCTGTGTTATTAGGAGCATTAAAGAGGTTCAGATCTATAAAGTATTTGAAGCATTGCCTGGCATATAGAAAGTGTTTGTAAAATAAAAACAAACTAATTGTGCTGTCCTCAAGCAGCAACTGTTTCTACTTACTGAGCATCACCATTATAGGAATCTTGAGTGAGGAGGAACAGCCATGGACCTTACAGGAAAGTGGGGGATTATGGGATCTACTCAGTGGCTTTTCATGATATAGTTCTTTCTCTACTACCTGTCACTGTGGAGCATCTAGTCCCTTGAAGTCACTGTCAGGAAGTTTAAACTTTAAGGAGAAATGAGGTAATATGCTGCAACTGCATAAGGAATTTACTTGTGCAAATAAAGTACCCTATTATTGGTGCTATTTGCATAGTAATAGGAAACATCAAACCAAATTCTAAGTGCAACTTTAAATTAAGAAAATAGTATTGCTTAATTCAAAATATCCTGTATCTGATTATTTGTGATGGGACTACTGTGTAGGTAAATGTATGGATTGGTTGAATTGTATGTTTTTCTGGAAATTTTTTTATGGCTGAGAAGGACAAACCTATAGGGAAGTCTTTACTTGATTTTGGGCCATATCCTTGTAAATCTAATGCTAGGATACAATCTAAGTACAGTCGGTAAAAGTGAAAAAATTTCAAACTCTCATTACTTGACTCTATCCTGGCATCTTGTCTTCTTTTTCTGTTGATGGTGTGTGACAGCTTCAATGTAGAGAAAGATATAACTGAGGAGTTGCCACTCTTACACAAATGGTATTTTTTTTAAAGTTCTGATTCCTACATTAATCACTGTTTGAAGAAAGAAAGCTCTCAAATGATTTTGATTTTTTCTTTTCTCTTGATACAGAGTTTTTATTGCAATGTTTACTGTGACAATTCATATTATGAATATGATTAGTATTTTTATAGGGCATTATAGTTTATCCTTATAGTTTATTTTAATCAATTTATCAAAAAGTGTCTAATTCTGTTTCAAATTCCTGTGGAATCAAGATCACATAGGTTTTATACTACAAAATTAGCAAGATATGTTCCTATAATTTTCTCTTTGAATTATCTTTTTAATTTTTAAAGTGATGAGTAGTTGGTTTGTTTAATTGGGTTATTGCTTTTATACTTCTGTTTGTGTCCTGTCAGTATGTTAAAGCTGTGTTTGCATAGACCATATACAGAAAAATAAGAATGCCTTGTGTCTCAATTTATACAAGAATGCATATACTATGCATCAATACTTCAGAGGTAGTAATTCAGTTCCTGAATAGAGAGGTCTGTTGCCTGGCTTTTACCAAATCTTTTAGGGAAGCCAGTGATCCGATATGACTCTCTAGTGGTGACGCATGTGTCCAGATGAATGTTCTAGAAAGCAGCAGCCATGGAAGGTTCTATCCACCTACATGGTACTAGGAAGCAGCTGTCCCTCGAAGTACTTGGAGAAAGCAGATACACTACCAAAGACCTCAGCTCCAAGAAGAGAAGGGTAAAAAGCTCATGTATCTGACTACTGGAGGATTACGTGGAAGCCCTGTCCTTCATAGCAGACTCAAGTGTCTAGGGTGTTGTATTAACGCGTTCCACTATTCGAGTACTGATAATCCGTCAGTAGAGAAATATAAAAAATCCCTATTAACTGTGCATTTTGATTTTCTTGTAAAGGCAGGAAAATCAAGTGTGCATGTGACCACACTGTCCACAGTTCCTCATCACCGGCTGCTGTCCTGAGGGTACTCCTTGAAGAGCGATGAAAGGTGGGAGAGAGAACAGTGAGAATGAGCAAAGGGGAGAGCAGAAAAATTGGGCAGACAGAGGTCAAATATATGTAAAATGGCAGTGAGAGAATCCGTGATTGATGAGAGGATTAAAGAGTTATTTATATGATACAAACTGTCTGGTTAATGCAGATTCGCCAACTTACTGAAACATTTTTTTCTTTCATTTGATTATTGCTCTGGATACATTGCCCGTGGTCATATTTTCATTTTTTTGTCTTCTCAATAGTGTGCCAAACCCCAGGCTTGATTGAGAAAGTAGGTATTAGAGAGTATCAGTTAATTTTCACAAAATTAAAGAAAAAATTATGGATGGGTATTGCTTCATTTAGGAAAGAAACAATTCAATCCATTCAAGCCTTTTCATTATTAAAATTATTTTAATTTAGACCTCTAACTAAAATACATATTTGATTTTATATATGTGCATAAATGCATGCATATGCATGTAAGACATATGAATGCATATATCTGTATAAATTATGTATTTATGGTTATTAATTTTACACAGTCACAATCTAGGCTGTATTGTGCTTATTTCTTTAAACTCTTATACAACTCATCAGTTTTCATTATCGGTTTTTTATTGAAGCTTTATTAAACCATTTGAAAGTAACACAGTCCCATTTTAGGTTACCTGCTCTCTCAATTCAGAATTTATCTCCAGGACTACACTTTCACTCATTCTTTTTTTCTTGGGAAATGTCCTTAAATTCTTGATACTTGGAGCGGGATATGAGATACATGTCTGGTGCGTGCAGGATGGCCTTTGATTTTGATTGACCTCTGCTGGGGAGTAACTGTCCCCTTCACTTTTTGGGTATGATTTTTGAGTTTCAGATGCACTTGCTGTGATAGGTGGTACCTGTTTCATCTTGGCCTCCACTCGTTAGCTGCATGAATTTGCTCCTGTCTTCCCAAAGACTGAAGTCTCTTGAAGTTTATCAGTCTTCATTTTCCTTGGGAACAAGCTATTTCCCAGCAGCAGAGTTTGGAAGGCTCTGTGGCTGCTGTTTTAGGGGGTCAGTCACCTGGACGCAGGTGTCAGCCTTTGGTGATTCCTGTTGTATCACTGGCTTCGCTAACAGGTCTGATGCCTACTAGATCAGGCCTGTGCCACTTCTGTTCAGTAATCACTAGCTCTGTATCACGATTGCTATTACGGTATCTTATTTTCCTCTTCCAATGACTTACTTAGGCCCAAGGACTTACAGGAAACTTTTCAGCATGTATACCCCAGAGAAATCTACTATTTTTCTTTACATGGTTGGCCTTTGTCTCTTTCTGTCTCTCTCCCTTTATTTCTCTTTCATTCACTCTTTCTTTGCTGTAAGAGGAAATTGTCATTATTCATCTACAATTTGTTTTCTGGCATTAACTTTATGTTCTGATTTCTCTGGGCTTTAGTGCTTGATATTTAAAGCCAAACCATGAGAATTCAAAAGAACATTTATTTCTTATTCACTGATGCAGTTCTGGCAACCAAAAACCATGGCATCAAAACTGTTACCTGTGCTATTTTTCAAAATCTATTTAAGATCTTAAAACCTGGGTCTAGGTATGTATCTCAGTGGCAAAATATTTTGGAACACTTTCCTGTTTTGTACAAGGTCCTGGGTTAGATCCCCAGCACCTCAAAAAGTCTAAAAATCCCCTAATTTGCCTCTGTGTTCTTTCCATATTATTCTTATCCATATTATGGAAGAAAGCTTCTGCTTTTAAGTGGCAAGGGAAAAAAGAATTTTAAAGTGCACGAGTGCTCTAGTATATTTACATATCATTATGTATTAAATTTTAATCGATACTGGTTGTTTTATACCTGAAGACTTTTCATCTTCTGTCAGCTATTTCTTTCCCATTCAAACAGGATGGGTTTTCATTTGGAAAAAATGACCCATCTTCTCACAGAGTCATATGCATGATTGGTTTGAGGTAGTATTTCATCATTTAGGGCTGATCAAAAGTTTTGCTGATTTTTTTTTGTTTTTGAGAAAGGAAATATGGTAGACAGTTAGAGATGTTAGGATTGGGGAAGGCAGGCCTGACTGTGGTTGGGGAGAATGAAACTAACATACAAAGGCAAATGGAGATTAGTGGTGGAGAGGGCTGTAAAGGTTTGTTGGAAAATAAAATTAAAAGAATGTTTGGTTCTTCACTATCTAATATTTCTTGACTGTCATTTCAACATAGATGCTGTTCATGATTTGGGACATTTGTTACCTGTGTGACTGTGATGGTCAGGTGGATTGTGAACTTCGCTAGCTTTGGGATCTGCCTAGGTGATGGGTGGAGCACACCTTGGGGTGTACCTGGATAGTCATGCATGTTTGATCTTTGAGTCTATATCTGGTCCCTCACCCTTCTACTCTAGCACTATTCCTCCATGCTACTTCCCAGCCTGCATCAATTAAGCAACTTTACTCCACCATGTCCTTTCACCATGATGCTTCTGCCTGAGAGCCCACCAACTGAATTTCCTTTTGAACAATGAGCCAAATTAAACTTCTGTTCCTTTAAAATGTGGGTGTTGAGTTGTGTGTGCCAGAGATGGGAAAGCTAATATTGTGGCCTTCAACAAGTTACTTAAACCTCATAAGTACCGCTCATTTCTTGTGCGTAAAGAGCCTACCAGCACCAACTTTGATGGGCTAAGCACACAAAAACTGGCAGCTTTTCTTCTAGAACTTGTCATCAGATGGACTTAATGATAAGGTTAGTCTTAATCTTAAAGTTGTCCTTTATTTTTCTCATAGAACCTCAAAAGACTATTTCTTATATCACCATAGTTTTGGTGAATAACACTTCCTAGTTACAGAGACTGGAAAACATGGGTGAAATTGATGTATTATTTAATCAGAGAAGTGTAGCTGTAGCTGACTTCAGTTCCAATATTTAAATATATCTTATCTCCACAGTAGCATTTTGCATGGACAGCGCTTGCACAAAATCAATGACAAATAATTGCAGATTGCCAGTCTAAATATTTTGCAGTATTAGATTTTTCTCTTTTTTAATATTACAGGAAAAAAGAATTACAAACAGCCCAATTCGTTTTTATAACATTGATTCAAAAGAAATACAATTCTCTTGTGAGTCCTATTGTATACCTTTTATCCTTCAAGCATAATCTTGATTTGGTGAAGAGTCCAGAAGTATGTGTTATATTTTTAATATTTCTGCAGAAATGCTAATGACTTTAACTTCATCAGTTTTTCATTATGAAATTGCCTTGATGAGTTGAATAGACGTTATTTTTAAAGTGATAGTGAAAAGAGAAACACCAGTCAGGGAGAAATGATGGCTACTACTTCATGAGGTTTACCATCACTGACAGTCTCTGCGTTGCTAGGCTGAGCCTTTGTGGGGCAGTGCTTCGGGTGTGAATGAAACAGATCAATGAAGATAGAGGCTGTGACTGGACTACTGTCACTCACTAAGACAGTATGTTTCCTTTTAAACTGTGGGAAGCAGAATTTCCTGACAGGAAGAAACTCAATCTATTCATTATCTATAATTTCAGGGCCAATTGCTCTTTAAGTAGTTTGAATTTGAGGGTTCTGTTTATGAAAATAATTGCATGTTTGCTGTAGAACATTTGGAGTAAACAGAAAAATATATATAATGATGAAAATCACACCTTTTACTCCATCGCCTTGAAGAAATCATTGTTAACATTTTTTCTACATCCAAGACAATGTGAGATCCTTCAGTATCATCGGCTTTGAATTTAGTCGTTTTCTCCTACTGTTGTAGCAGAAGCATTTCCTTCTTCACACTGAAAACCTAAGTTGGAAGCACAAATTTTAAAAAGGCTGAATAATATTTGGTGTCTCGTGATGTAGTTCTTCTTTGTCTCATCATTAACATATTTTTAGGTTTTTGGAATTATTAATACTGCTGTGATGAACACTTTTTCCCCATGAGACGATTATAATGAAACCAAGATATGCTTTGAGAGAAATGCACTTCTCATTCTTCCCTAACATGTCGTAGAGTCCTTCATTCTTTTAGGGATCATCATGTGTTAAAATAATGAGTGCAGTTTTTCCAAACAGTGTTGATACCCAGACCAGGGAATAAGACTTGGCATTCATTTGTAACTCCACACACTGATTCTAGAAGTAAATTTCAATGTCTATAATCTGTTGCTAATTTCGGATTCCTCTAGTTAAGAATTCAGTTCTTGTTTACATTACACTGCACTTTTCTCTGATGTTCACTAGGTTGTTTTCCTTGATCCTTGTGAAGTTCTCAGCAGACAGCAATGCCACATGAGGGCTGTTGTCCTCATAATAATGTATAAATTTCACATGTTTTCAGGAGCTTTACATGGGAAAGCTTTTATTTATGATTGGAAATGGTGCTGTTGATGGAGAGCATTAAGATTACATAGAGCAAAGATATACTTGAACTAAATTCATGTCATGGCTATTAGTTCCTGTCCTGTTATTGGAGTATCTTGGGATATTTTGAATGTTGTAAAAATTATAGAACCCCTCCAACTCCTCCCATTGTTTTAAATATTCTGATAGTTTTCTCTGAGATCAACTGCCACATTGTTGACTTAGGAAAAATAGTGGCTAAAAAGTAAGATGAAGGACAGACTGAAACTACTTCAGATTTATGACACAAAACCATGGAAACTCATTCTCTCTCTGTCTCTCTGTCTCTGTCTCTCTGTCTCTATCTCTTTCTCTATGTCTATCTCTTTCTGTCTGTCTCTCCCTTCCCAAAAATGAATTCAAAATTACATTCAGATGAAAGCTTTAGTTTTGCTTATGAATTTACAGCCCCACTGATTTAGATCTGAGCAAAACGAGTTTGGGTAGTCAGCAAGACTTTCACAAGATAATGTGAAGAGAGGTTTATTTAATTCACACTGGCTCTGCATTTATTTGGCAGCCTATAATAGCTGCATTATAGGTACAAGCTACTTAACAATGAATATAATTTAAAACTGCCACTCTCAATGTTTTTGTAAAGTTTGACAGAGAAAAAACAAACACTAACGGAGAATTGCCTGAGAGGAAAGTAGGAGATCCATGCCTGTGGAGTCAGTGATTCTCAGTGAATGGAGTGTGGAGAAGAAGAGGAAGGAGGCAGGGGGAGGGAGGCGGCTGTCCTTTGTTCCCTTCCTAGAAGGGCCGGGTGGTCAGGCGCAACAAGACTTTCAGTGATCTATGTTACTAATATGCACTGCTTCCCTCAAATGTTGATGTGACTATCATTATAAACAGCTATGTGAGGTACGCTAACGTAGATGTGACTCACTGGAGATTCTTGTGTTGTGTCTAGCTTGTGGACACACACACACACAGTACATTTTAATAGAGATTATAAAATTTGTGCATAATCTGGATATCCTTGGGGGAAAAAAATCCATCCAAACTAGCACGTATTTCTGAATAGTAAAAAATAGTAAAGAGCTGAGAAACAGTTTGTTCTTCACTCACTGTCATTATTTCTTCCTTTTTTCTTATACCTGGTTTGTTCCATTGATTTAAACAACCCTCCTGGTCCCTGCAGGTATTGAAGTTTATAAGCTCTTTGTAAAATCCTAGCTCTGAATTCCACCAAAAGAACAAAGCACTAGATACCTAGGTCACTTCCTTTCACTTTCTAGAGTTTTCTGGATTTGTGCTTTGGCCCATTGCCAAGGGCCTTGCGACACAAGGAGGTGACACTATAGAACTCATTTTCAAGTTATTATTATTTGGGTTGTATTATAAATGGAGTGGTTAAAAGGATGGACTCTGGAGCCAGGATGCTTGGCTTATAATCTCAACTCTTGTATTTTCTCTCCAAAAGCTTGGGCCTGGCATGTGATATCAGTGATCAAACTTCCTCATTTGTGGAATGAATATTGCAACAATACCACTTGTTTAGGGGTTTTGTGAAGACTGTATCGATTTGTGAAAAGTATATAGGCTAGTGCTTAGTAGAGGCAAGTGTCCAATAAGTAGTTCATCTAAGAATGTATCTTCTGTCTCAGAAATATGAGTATACACAATTGTTTTCACATTTTTTCTATACTATGAAAAATCTAATACTTGGAACGAATCACGCTTGTGCCCTCTTACTGGTTGTCAGAAAGTTTTATGTCAGATTTGACACATCTATTTGGTAATTGTGTTGTCACATGTGTTTTCTCCTGTTTTCATTTTATTTTCCCAGTCATTTTTCCACCTGCTTAATTATTAATTTTTCTTGATTATTTCTACTATACTGTATTATATGCATCCTTATAAGCCATTTTAATTCCTTTTTATAAATAATATAGACCCTAAAAATAAAACTAAGGCACATATATGTAAGGACTCCTAAGTGGAAAGCATGACCAGTAAAACTAAGTAATTTCCAACATGAATTTCATGAGAAGTTTGTTTTCTGCTGACATTCTGAGCTTCCATTTATTTTCAGCTGTCTTTTACCTTTAGGGATAAACTGATGCAGTCATCTTCAATAGAAACAGTCTAACAAATTCCTGAGGTTACATTATTTCCCAGATGTCCGCAAATAAATTCCACTGTGGCTAACTGATGCTTAGCTTGTCTTCACACTTTGTATGTGAGTGTTCTATGTTCATATGGCCTTTTTTGGGTCACTCAAGACAAAGTTTGTTTACTTAAATTTACTATGTGAAATGATACTTGTAGCAAACACATACCTACATCTTGGGTAAAACGAGCAGTTTCACATAAGCAGCATGTATAAATAAACTGTATTTGGATATTGTCAGTCTTCTAAAATTTGCTTCTCAAGAAATTTAATAGAGTAGTTGAATAATTTCACTATAGTTAATTGATACAATGATTATGAGAAATTACTACTGATACAGGGGGATGAAACTCCCAACCCACTATGTCTGGTATGAGTTCGTGTTCTCTAAAATCGAAGAATGAATTTTAGGAACAACAGAGGTTAAGAGCAGAATACATTTATTGGGAGAAAGAAAGAAAGCTTCTGTCAGAGGGACAGAAGGGGTCCCGAGTGGGTTGCCAAAGACTCTGTCATTTTAGGGACTTTTTATAGAGTAGACGGGTCCAAGGTGGAGTAGAATGGGAATTCCTAAGGTGGGCATAAGATGGGACAGAACTATGGTTAACCAATAAGGTTAACTGCTTGGGTAAAATTGATTAAGTCCGGGACAAATGGGGATATGAGTCACGTAGCCAG
>RJWT010050702.1:0-10829 GCA_004365215.1 Cuniculus paca
AGTATATTGAGATATGAAGGGAGACTGATAGGGCACTGCATGGGTGATGCTCAAATAGAAGTTGCAGAAGATGGTCTACTTGAGAAATTCTTGCGTAATTCTGATGAATTATCCCCAAACGCTACTCCCATAGTCATTTCTTTCCTCTTGTCCCTTCCCTCCCTCTTCTCGGTGTTCTCGTATAACAGGAGCGTTTATTCCTTCCCTATTGCTCTCTCAGATTGCATTGTAATTATCTGTTCACAAATTTTTTTCCTGCTGAACTGTGAGATTTCTAAGGAAGTAACTGTGAGTCATATTTATATTCCAAGCATTAGCCATAGTGTCAACCAACATATGGGAAAATATACTTCCAAGTATTACCTCCTTCTCCTGCATTTATTTCTCACCCCACTGATGTTTTTATTTGCTTATCTCATTTTCTTCTCAAATTCAAGAAATTTATATTTTATTGGCAGACAGTTGTGTCTTGTTTTCATTTCATATTTGGGTAAAGGTACTGTCAGGTTCTAGTCACCAAGCAAGAAACTGTGAGCCTAAGTTACCCATCATTTTCATCTCTCAAACCCCACAGTCTTCAGAAACGCTCTGCAATTGTTTTTTGAGTCTCTGCCTCACCTTTCTGCATCAGCACTGATTCTAGGCCTCCTATTTTCTTAGAATAGAGTTTTATTTTGTATTCGCATTCAGAATTGCTCCTTTCATCTTACTCAAACACCTGCTGTAGTAGGGTTCCTAAAATTCATATCTGCTAATGATACTGGTCCAATTAAATTAGAATATTGGCTTCTCTTTGCCTTTATGGTAATCCTTAGCAGGAAACACAGTGTTTAATAATCTTCCTCTTTCTTTATGATATCTCTGGATGTTGCAGTGCCCAGAAGTTTGATCTAAAGCAGTTCTGACCCTCAGGCAGGTTGTCTAATGCACCATGATTTGTACCACTGAACGTACCATTTTCTCCTTCTGGAAAGATCTACAGGTTCTCTAATCTAGCAAATTCCAGCCTCCTTCTTGACCCTCGAGGGAAATCCATTTCTCCCAGGACTCTTTCCCTCAAACAGCCCTCTTGAGGTATTCGTATTGATTATTCCTACATCTTGTCATGATCTTTCTAATACAATATTAGTGCTAAATCCCTTTACCCCTTATATTGTGGGTTCTTCAGCTTGATATTTGTGCTTCATTTTCTTGCCAGTGACCGGGCACTATAATAGATTTAGCAGTTGAATATTAAAAACTGAAGTTAGTGAAGTTATTCCATTAAGTGAGAAAGTTGGAGATGTTTTAAATAAATAAAGACAAAACTAACTGTATTATAAAGCACAAATTTTCTATAGCTCTAATATTACTGGGATCTGAATGGATGAATAGTGTTGTATAATGTATAGTTGATTACTAACTCATTTTCATTACATTTATTTAATTCATGAAGTAGTTGAACTGAAAATAGTACATTTTAACAGTACGATAAAATTTTTAAATGGAATAGAGATGTGGTTCAAATATGTTTGGCCTGTGTTCGGGAGGTTTTATATTTTTATTTTTTTTGTGTATGTGTGTCTATGAGTTTTTGTGAAAAATGAGACATTCTTTACTCCCTTTGCTAAATTCAGGTTATCTGGTTTGAAGTCTCATCTTACTTAATGTCTTTCCCTTTTTTCTAAGAAACAACTGATTAGATTATACTTTAGTTATTTATGAAGCTATTTCTCTCTATTACTTATCACTAGAAATTATCAGTCTTGTATCATTGTGGAGATCATTAAAAATTATTGAACAATATACTGAATATTTTACAGTACACTAGTGTATACATACATTGTATTTTATTAGTATGCTAAAACATTCTATATACAGAAATAATCATTGGAATTTCTAAACATCATGGTATTGATTTTAAAAACTCGGCCAAAACAGTTATGCAAAGAACAAAACCAAGTCTTTCTTTAAGTAATATGACAAATATATAAGTGAAAATACATCTTTCTCTTGAAAACCTGGGTGCTAGAATGTCATGTTGATTATGGACTTGTTGACTTCAACATAATAGTGTTACAGAATTAGAACTCTTAACTGTGAAAATAAACTTTAAAACAGAACGAGATGGAGCTGGTTGATGAGAGATGTAATAGTGTTTCATGTGGTGAGCTGAAGCAGCTATTTTAGTGTGGGAACATTTTGAGTCCTGCATTTTGCAGTTATTTTGAAATGGAGACCATTTTAGGAGGCACCAAACAAATCATTAATCTTTCAGTTTTTCAAATACACGTGCATGGCATGTATTTCATGCTACCCCAGGCTGTACCCTTCCTCCCCTCTCACTCAGTCCTTGGAGCTGAGATGAGGGGGACAGAGTGAGAGCAGTGAGGTCCCCCTGGGTATTTGTTCGGGGATGATGTAAGAATCAGAACTGCGTACAGATAGGAATGGAATAAGACTATTTAAAAGCACTGCCCTATGCAGGGGCACGTAAGTGTGAAGAAGAAAAAGCTTGATATTTAGTGGCAAACGCAGCCTTAAAGTATTAAAAAGTCGTTTGAGTGGAGAAGTAGATGAAACTGGGTTACATAGGAGAACACAGCAAAAGAACCTAAGAATCTGGAGGTCAGAGCAAGTCATAGGTATTTGGGTAGAGATCCGAAGAAGGAGTAAGGTTCAAGTTTAAGTATCAGAAATAGCTGTGTGAGTTGAGCTGAATGTCAATGGAGCACAATAATATCACATTTTGGTAAAGTTGTTTTGATGTCACTGTATCAGTATGTACATGTATCCAAGTTTGTAATATTTGATATGAATTTTAGGTCTACTGATGATTACAAAGACTTTAGATTTCATTAAGTATATATATGCACATATATAAATACAATATTGTTATATAATATATTAATATATAAAGAGAGGGAGAGAACTTTTAAGTCAGAGTCACAAAACTAATAGGTTTGTAGAGCTGTCTGGAAGCAGAATTTAGCTATTTAGTTTATGCACTCATTCCTTAGGTGAGGGCCTAGTGCATAAAAAACATTAAAAAAGATACATTTGCATAATTCTAGAAGTCTCTTTAATTTTGGAAATAATAGATTTAATTCAAGATCAAATAATTATGAAACATTTTTTTGTAAAGGGTATGTATCTACTGAAGCATAATTATGATCAACTGATGTATAAATGTATGTTATGTATAACAGGTATTTCTGTGGAAAGAGTTTAGAATTAAGTGCTGTAAGTCTGGCATAAATGAACACATATTAGATCCCCTTCACTGCTATTCTAAAGATTCTGTGACAACTAAATATAATCACTGGTTCGGGGTAAAGTGTTTAATCTTACGAAATTTGGGTAAAACCTTTCTCCATCACTTCACAAGAGACCTAAGGGAACCTTTGTATCTCTCATCTGTGACAAAGGAAGAGCCGTATTAACTCACTGTGTTATTGTGACAGTTTAAAGAGGTAGTAGATGCAAAATTTTGTGTACATAATATAGCAGATATTACTTAATGGTCATTCATTATAATCATTACTATTGTCTAGGTTCAAAACACTAGAATCTTTAGAGCATTTGCACAAGAAGCATAATTAGATCTGTCTCCAGGACATGAAAAGTAGTCCCAGTAGGCGCTTTTAGTCATAAACTGCCTATTCCCTATGTTGATTGATTACTTTATGAAGTCATTTGTTTGATTTATGAACTTATTCTATTTTGAATCTGTGAAAATTTTCTTGGTACTTATATGGCAGTGGTAGCTTTTTATTTTTGGCAAAAAGCCCTTCACCATTCTTTGCCATAATTTTTTCCTCTTTTCCACAATTTGATCTCTTTTGCCACATATTTTTTACTACGAATTGTCAAAAGTACTCTTTTCCCTACATTTTAACCTGTTAAGAAAAAATGTTCTACTTCTTTATCAGAGAATTTCTTACCCAAGTCTTCGTGTCTGTATGAGCCTTGTAAAAAACTTTTTAGTCTCTATATCACATTCCTCTGTAGGCTGTATCTCTGAATTTGCCAATAGTTATTATATATTGCTTTATGTTTTACTCACAGTTTCATAACGGTATGCTAAATATTCTTAGTTAGGTTTTACTTCCTTGATCTGCCAATTATGTTTATATAGTGCCTATCATTAGTCTTTTGGAATCAAAATACATTTGATGATAATAGGTTGATGGCCTGTAAAAATAAATTAACATAAAGTCTTTTTAAAACTACCTAAATTAATGGCAATAATTTTCATTAAATACTGTTCAGACTGTAGAATGACTCTTAAGCCAATTATGGGCTATAAACATGATGATGATCCCCTGAGAAAATAGCAGATACTGAATCCTAGACTTCTTATTTTGTGTAAATGCATCATGATGTTCACACAAAGACAAAACCACCTACGGGTGCACTTCTCAGAGTATACTGCTGTCACTGACACTTGAGTAAATTTAAGAGAATTTCTAGCCCTTGTTCATTTTATTCAAGTTTCAAGCTACCAGAATTACCAATCACTCACAAAAAGAATAAAATAGTATCATTTGCTAGTAAACAATAGCAATATTAAGAACATCATTTTATTACGCTACTGAACACATGAAAATAAGCATATAAGCCTCCACACTTAATAATACAACCAGAAATTTATAATAATTCATGCTTTAGTCTGTCCATTACTAACACCCTGTATGAATGACAGCACCAGGCAAACTCGATCAAGGTAGTCTCATCTCAGGACAGTCCCTTGGATGACACTGAGAAGCCGGAAGATGTGTAACTGGATTTATAGACATTCCCCTGCCAGATGTCACCAGCGATCTCAAGATATAAAGTTGTAAGATGTGTTTATGGCAGTATATGAGTTAATAAAATTCTAAGAAAACTGGTTAGCTCTTTCTTAATTTCTTTTCTACATAATTCAGAAGTGACTCTTTCTTAGTGATAAATGTAAGTTCATAAAACCTGAATTGTTTATATTGCTTCCAAGGAAATTTACTTCCCTTGAATATAATGCAAGTTATTTTCATTTCAGACCTGAGATTATGTTTTGCAAGCAATATATTTGCCCCCAAAATGCTTTAAATTTCTAGAATACTGTGAAAGAATTGTTTATAAAATTTTTACTTTCTAAGAATTGGAAGACATTTTATATTGTGTCAAAATGTAAAAATTAAAAAATGAAGCCGGGCGTGGTGGCTCACGCCTGTAATCCCAGCACTCGGGAGGCTGAGACAGGCGGATCATTGTGAGACCAGCCTGGGCTACAAAGTGAGCTCAAGGCCAGCCTGAACGGCATAGTGAGACCCTGTCTCAAAAACAGGGCTGGGGATCTAGCTCACTGGTCTAAACGCCTGCCTGGCAATCGCAAGGTCGTGAGTTCAATCCCTGGTGCCGCAAAAAAAGAAAAAAATTAAAAAATGAAGAGCTAGCAGAGATTTAAAAGACAGCATGTAGTTCATCTATCAGGTGTTCATTTACTATGTGCATTTACTATGTGCTAGGAAGTGGAGGCAACAAATAAATAAACAAAACTCAAACCAATTAATATCCTACTTGGGAATGGAGGGAGCACAATGTGGTGTATACTGTGGTAACAGTATCAGAAGTAATGAGCCTTTACTTTCTTAAAACCGAAAGCTGATCTTAAAGCACTTAAATCCACACTACAATAGTGGCTAGAAAAGGCCTTCCAGGTTGAAGGATCACAATTCGCAATGGCATAAACTGCTACTGCCTTTCCACCAGGGAAATTGCGAGTGCTGTAGATTGGTTGTAATAAAGATTATGCATGGAGACATGATGGGTTGAATTATATGCTTGGAAAAATTATCCAAGATAAGTATCAGCATACTATACAGTAGGACTAGTGTTGAAATAGTGGAAACCAGCAAATGATTTCAACCATTAAAAACTTACCACATTTGAGACACAGAAACACCAGCGCATGATAAAATGAAAAGTAAATTGGGACAGGGTGGAATTATTGATGAGATAGGAAGCTATAAAAGATACTCAGGTGAGTTAATACAAGTATGAGTGTCTACAGTAAATATGATCTAGGAGCTACAGCTTCAAGACTTATGTAAATGTTGAAATTTATAGCATATTCTGATTTCTGTGAAGAGGAGAGACTGTGAGTTATGCAGGTACATTTTTGATTTGAGGTACTTTTGAAATATAGAAGCAAAGGAAACCAGTATCTTTTATTATCTGACAGACTACAATGTAATTCTGTGAAGGAATAAATCATTTTAATTCATTGTTGCGGCTCCACTTGTTGAACAAAAGTTTAAATTGTAAGAGAGATTGGGTCTGTGGAATAAAATGTGTTAGTCATTGGCATGGAGGTGGTGATAGAAATCATGGGTGTGCATGACATCGCACAGCAGAGAAATATCAAGAAATATAAAGACAGAACATTTGCGGAGGTGTGCTGGCAAGGAAAGAGACAGTCTGCTGTTTGAGGAACCTAAAATAAAACCTGAAATGGGTGGCCCCCAGCCCAAAATGAGCTGGGAGTATTAGAGTGGGGTTTTTGGACACCACAGGAAGAGACAGTCATAATTCAAATTAGTATGTGACATACAAAGTGGAATGGTATTATCAAATATTTTGCAATTAGAGGGAGTAATTGATAATCCTGTATAGGTTTCCTGCTGTGGTGAAATTAGAATTCAAATTGAAGAGAACAAAAAAGTGAAGAGAAGGGCTGAGGATCTAGCTCAGTGGTCTAAGCGCCTGCCCGGCAAGCACAAGGTTGTGAGTTCAATCCCCGGTGCCGCAAAAAAAAACAAAAAAAAACAAAAAAAATAGTGAAGAAAACTGATCAGTAAGAGCTTATGAATAGTGGAGTAATCTTTTAAGAATATTGCTTGTTAAAGAATGTTGTGATGGAAGGACCAAGCAAGAGTAGAGGTAAATTTGAGGGGCAATATACAGCTAAAAAGGAAAGTTTCAAAGTTCGCCTTTTGTTACTGCCTTACAAGAGAGCAGGTATTAGTGATTTAAGGAATGCTTTCTTCTGCTCTGACTTCCCCTGTGAAGTCCACCCACTCCTCATCCTTTCCTTTTTCCAAACCAAAAGTTACTGTTGGAAAAGTCTGGCCATCTGTCATGCATCTGCTCATTGAGGAATTCTGAGCCAACCTCAGTCCTCATCCTTATAATCCTTGTTACTTTTGTCTCTCGTTACTTCTTTCTGGGGCTCCTGGTTAGGTGCGCTGGGTCCTTTGAGTGTTCAGCAAATACCGTGCTGCAGTGTTTTCCTGAAAACTTAGGTGCCACTACTGATGTGGGAATTCACATCAATCTGCCAATGTGTTTCTGGGCTCGGGCTTTGTCCGCGATGCTGAACAGTGGCCACAGTATGCTCCAATTTCAGCAGCATGGGTCCTCTCCTGGCAAAACTGCACCAATGGCGACAGGGGCCTCTGTCTCAGGTGCAGATTCCCTTCCCATCTGTTTCGCCACTTCCACAATTCTATGGACAATTTTCCACACTGGTGATAAAGCCAGAGGTCATTGAGCATTTCTAAAATTTTAATCATGGAAGATTTGTGTAGACCCGGACACTAAATTGAGGCGATCTGAAAGACCCATACTAAAGTCCCTTCCAAATTGTCTTCTCTTTAGCCCTTGGGTGAAGTTTATTAATTTCCTTGTAGTATTAAAAATATATTCAGAAGTTCCATAACCTGCCTTCGTCAATCCTAGGGTAATACAGTTTCATCTCAAACTAGAATAAGAAAATATTCATGCTTATCTATGTGTGGTGTGCTACCCAGATAAGATAAAACTGTAAAGTAAGACCAGTGCTGTCTGTGAGTCCTGGCCAAGACACTCGAATGAACACTGTAGCTTCCCTGTATGTGAGAGGTGTGATACTGTTTAGTTCTGTCAGGCTTTGAGTCTGTCTGTATTACAACATGTTGGTTCAGACTACATTTTGGAAATGGTGAAAATAATTCAGTTTAATTCCTCAAGGTAAACATATACATTTAAAAAGCATGGAACTATTTTCAAAAAATTTAAGTAGCACTTGAATATGAAAGTATACATTTCAATTTCACAATCAAAGCTGAGGTATTTTCTCTAAAATGTCATCAAAGAACTAAATTCATTTCCCTTCTGCTCTTCCAACTGTTAGGTTGTTTCGGTGAAGGTTCTGCAATTGTGGAACTACAGTATTAGTAATAGTAATAATAAATAATATCATCAAAAGATTTAAAATCTAATTGGAATGTCTTGGCTATTTTCAACTTGTTACCTTTTCACAAAAATATTGAGAATAAAGCTATCAAATTCCATTAAAAAACCATATTAGATGTTAATTTCTTGCTGTCTTGTCTTGAACTCTTGTAATGTTTTCACAATTTTGTTAGGTTTGGTTCTGTTCTGTGTTGTTTTGTTAGATTTTACTGTGTCAGATGGTATGGGCAGCTAGTTTGAACATAATGGGATGTAATATGGTAATCATGGCTGGTTTCCTATTTCGTTTTGTAGTCCTATAATGCTTTCATTCTTCTGTTTAATCAGTTTCACTCTATTCTGTTTTATTTGACTTTATAATATGTGATGGTATGAATAGTTACTGTGAAGAAAAAGAGACATTATAGTAACCATGGTCCATTTCCTGTTATCTGGTTTTGAAGTCCTGTAATGCTTTCATTCTTTTGTTTTGATTGGTTTTAATCTGTTTTCTCATTATTTGATTTCACTGTGTATGAGGGTATGGACAAATATTTTGAAGAGAACAAGAGACACTGGGGAAGCCATTGTTGATTTCCTATCGTCTTGTTTTGCAGTCCCATAATGCTCTCATTCTATTGCTTTGATTGGTTTTATACTATTTTGTTTTGTTGGATTGTATTATGTGTGAAGGTATGGACAGCTATTACAGAGAAAACAAGAGACCTTGTGGTAGTCACAGTTGATTTCCTATTGTCTTGTTGTGAGGTCAAGTGTTACTTGCATTGTTCTGTTCTGATTTGCTTTGTTCTATGTTGTTCGGTTTTGTATTGTTTTATTCTCTTTAAAATAAAAAAAAGTATTAGAATTTTGACTGGTCTGTAGATCTCTTGAAGATAGTTACTATTTTTATTATTTCGTATTTTGTACTTCATATTTCTTGAACAAAGCACATAATGTAACTACCCATTTTTAGGTTTTATCTAATATCTTTACCATTCAGTTGTCAGTCTTTAGAATTGTTTTTTGATTCATTCTTTATCATGATACTGTTTTGTAATTGCTAAATACAACTCATTTACTTTGTAGTTAATTTCTAATTTAAGTGATCTCGCATTCAGAGTTATGGAGTATTGTTTGTATCCATTTCATTTTGTCATTGGTCTTTCTAGCATTTGCAACTGTTTTCAGATCATTTTCATTCTCCTTGAACTATATTCTTAACATTTTCTTTAGAACAGGTCTCTTAGAGATTAATCCCTCAATATCTACTTAATCTCTAAATGTCTTTTTCTTCCTTGAAAGACCATTTTGCTGACAGACAATTCTAGGTTAACAGGTGTTTTTCATTAGCTCTTAATATTTTGCAATTGTTAGTTATCAAATATTGCATAATTTAATTATATCTTAATGAATATTTGTCAATTCCCTGCTCGTCTTTTTATAGTTTCCTATTATATACTTATTTTTGTAAATATCTCTTTTCAAAACATGACATATATATCTACAGAAAGAATTATATGTTTGATCAATTCAAACTTTAGGATATATGTTGTTTCTGTTGGTTCTCATTGTTCATACACTGTGATGTCTCCTTTGCATGATGGTTTTTGTTTTATTTTGTTTCGGTTTTTACTTTTGCTATTTTAGGGTATTCCTGTTATGTGAAGTATTTTGAGAAAGATGGCTCATTCTCCCCCTATTCTGTTTATTCCAGTCGCAAGTGATGACATCTCACTGGAACCACTTCAGCACTCCTAGAAAGTCTTGGAACACTAATGATCTCCCTTTTGGGTTCTTTCCTGAGTTTAGAATTCCCACAGAAGTGTTTCTGTGGGAGTTGTGCATCAGAACACCTCTCTCCTTCAGTATGCCCTCACATTCAAGCCAATTTCCTGCACTGTTGCTCCCACCATTTTTCTCCTGCTTTGGACCTAACTCTTTGCCCTGAATTTCAGATGATTTTCCCCACCTTCTGCAGGTCTCTCCACCCGAGGCTCCACCACCTTAGCAACATGCTTGGTTCACGGATCTATGGTTGTTTCATCCCGTAAGGTCATCCTGCAACTACTGACACCAAGGAGACCTTCATAAGTGTGAAAGTCAACGGACTGTTGATGGGGAAGTGTGTGTGTGTGTGTGTGTGTGTACCCACATGCATGTTCATACGAATGCATCTATTACTTCTCAAAACTCCCATTTATGTTAACAATAAGTCCTTAGCTGTTTGCAAAGAATTAATTCAAATATGTTAAAAATACAGGAAAAACACAAAGCATAAATACGTAATTCTGCAAACATAAACCTTTACAGATATTAAAAGGTTATATTAAAAAGGCAAGTTGTGGCACACTCCTGTAATCTCAGTGCTCGGGAGGCTGACGCAGGAGGAGCGCAGTGAGTTCAAGGCCAGCGTGGGCTGCATGGGGAGTTCAAGGCCTGTGTAAATTACACAGGGAGGCCCTGTTTCAACAATAAACATGGGCCTGGGATATAGCTCAGGGGCAACCTGCCTGCCTGGCAAATGCAAGGTTGTGAGTTTGATTCCTAGTACCAAAACAAACAAACAAATAAATACAAACGTGCAATTTAAGAATTTGAGCAAAACTACTAGATACTGCTGGACATTTCTCTGGATGGCGTTGGACACAGGTTTC
>RJWT010050703.1:0-10810 GCA_004365215.1 Cuniculus paca
GAGCAGGTGGGCCAGGCTTACTGGTGGGAGAGCCCAGGGGAGGACTAAAGCAGGGCCTGGGCAACAGCGCCCGGACTCAGGTCGCACACTGGGTGTAGCCCATATGCCAGTGTCCTGGTGAGCCAGGGACTGTGGAGACCCCTTCTACCAGGAGTACAGCAGCTTGGTGTGGCCCGTGTGGGCTGTGATGTCATATCTGATGCTTTGTAAGCTCGACGCATGTGGAAACACCATCCTACCACTCTGAACTCGTTCCCTTCCCCCTCAAAGTTACCATCCCTCTTGGGGCCACAGGGCAGAGCTGGGGTGGCCAGGGAAGCATGGGGTTTGCTCCTGGATGCCAGCTATGGTTAGGGCCCAGTGTGCTCTGTGTCCAGAAGCTACCCTGGTGACTGCCCAGGCTGGGTCTCCAGCCAAGGAGGATGCCCCCGACCCTGTGTCATGCTGGGGAAGCCTGCTGCTGGTCCCTCTTGGAGACGGAGCCTCCCGTGCCGCTCACACGGCGTGTGTCTCTGGCTTTTCCCAGGACTCCCTGGCGGCAGAGATCGAGGGGACTATGCGCAAGGAGCTGCAGCTGGAAGAGCCCGAGTCTCCAGACATCGCGTATGCCGACGGTTTGGTTGCTCTCCGCTTCCCAGGCCAGCTGAGAGCCAGGCTGCTTGAACCTAGCCACCCGTGGCCCTCAGAGCCTTTAAGTGCTGACTGTGTCCTGCAGTCCAGGCTGAGGGGATGCAGGGACACACAGTTGGTTCTCGTCAGGGCTGGGGTACTGATGAAGTCTAGAAAGTTGGCAGGGGAGAGGCACGCTTCCCGCCTCGCCTAACAGCAGCTGTCTTGACACAACTGCATGCCCCTCTCTGTGCCTTCAGTGGAAAGTACTGCTCTTTACAGCGTTTAATGTCTGGTAGGAGAGGAGAGGAGGCTGCAGAGGGCTTCCGTCCCACCCAGCATCCAGGAGGAGCCTTTGGACCAGGTTTCATTGTACATTCTCTGTGCCCAGGTCCACAGGCAGGGTGTGCATGGGACCTGGCTGTGCTGCATGCAGAGGGTGTTAGTCCATGTGGCCCAGGAAGCCTTCCCCTGAGAAGGGAACCAGGTAGCATCATGCGTGACTGTGTTCTTAGGAGTAGCAGCTTCTAAAATGAGCCAGGGCTGGTGCCTCTCTCAGCATAGGAGCTGAAGACTGACTTTAAGTCTGGCTGTTCCTATTCGAATGGCCAGCAAATACTCTGTAACACGTATTGAACCCACTGTGTGCCCAGCAGGGAGCGCTGCCCTGGAGCTGGTATGTCCTGGAGTACTTATTGTGAAAGAGAGCACTTTCAGGGAGACAGGAGGAGTAAGCATTGCATTTGCAGGTCAAGCTCTGGGTCTCGCAAGCATCACCCTAGCGTGCAGCTTGCATTGGCGTCTTAGACCCGTGGGCACTGAGCCCGCTGACTTCACAAAGAAGGAGACACCTTTGCCCGTCTCCTGCACTGTGGCTTCCTGGGGGCCCTAGGGCAGGCTCCTGTTGCCCCTCGGCTGACCCTGTCTTTAGGTCCTGACCCCAGGTCCTTCCTGCCTCTGCTTCCCTCCAGGCACCAAAAGCGCATCTTCGAGACCGTGCGGAACATCAACCAGGCAGTCAAGCAGAGGTCACTGACCCCCTCACCCATGAACATCCCTGGCTCTAACCAGTCCTCAGCCGGGAGCTCCCTGCTGTCCAGCTGTGTCAGCACCCCCCGCTCCAGCTTCTACGGCAGCGACGTGGGCAACATTGTCCTGGACAACAAGACCAACAGCATCATCCTGGAGACTGAGGCAGCTGGCCTGGGGTGCGTGAGTGAGCGCACGCTTCCACTTTGCTCCTCTGGGAGGAGTGTGGGTTGGGCACAGGCACAGTGACCAGGTCTCCTGAGGGACGTAGACCACATTTGTCCACATCTTCCTCCAGCCCTCTGAGCTCATGCTTGTCCTCCATGCCCAGGCCTCCCTGTGAGCCCCCTCTGTCCAGCTGCAGAGCAGGCACTGGCTTTGCACACGCGCTGTGGCTCAGGTGCAGGAAAGGCCAGGAGAACCCTGCACTGCCTCAGGGCAGGCGAGGAGAGCCAGGGTGCCCTGCAGAACCGGCCCACATCTGTCTATGGTGCAGCCTCGCTGACCGTGAAACTGATTCTTCTGGACCAGTTGGTCAGACGGCCGGGAATCTCTGTGATCAGAGCTGGTTTGGTTGGAGTTAAGATCACAGTGCACTTAACTCAAGAGGAATCTTGTTGTAGCCTCAAGAAAGCTTTCTCCTCGAGCCATGGGATGACCCAGGCGCCGGCAGAGTCTTGCTTAGTGTTCACCGTTCATTTCAGCCCAGTGCCTGTCCAGGAAAAGCTACTCAGACCCACAGGGACAGGTTCTTTGAGGAAGACATTTACTATTTCTGTTCGTTTTTTTCTTTTCTTTTCAAACTGAGGATTGAACCCAGGGCCTTCGCATTGACATACATTTCCAGCCCTTTTTATTTTTTGTTTTGCAGTAAGGTCTCACTGAGTTGCCCAGGCTGGGTTGGAACTTGTGATTCCCCCTGCTGGAGCCTCCCACAGTGCTGGCCTGGCACCTTGCAGCCCTGTGCCCAGCGTTCACCCCCATTTCTTCTCCAGGCCCAAGGAGCACACAAAGAAGCCGGGCACGCCGGGCACTCCAGGCACCCACGACCTGGAGACGGCGCTGAGGCGGCTGTCCCTGCGCCGGGAGAACTACCTGTCGGAGAGGAGGTTCTTTGAGGAGGAGCAGGAGAGGAAGCTGCAGGAGCTGGCCGAGAAGGGCGAGCTGCGGAGCGGCTCCCTCACGCCGACCGAGAGCATCCTGTCCCTGGGCACCCACTCGCGCCTCTCGGAGCTCACTGGCTTCTCGGGCATGTCCTTCAGCAGCCGCTCCTACCTGCCGGAGAAGCTGCAGATCGTGAAGCCGCTGGAAGGTGACCGCAAGGGCCCTCGGCCCCTCTCTGCCTTGCTCGGGGACTCGCTGTGGTCCCTGCTCCACCTGCAGCAGGCGGGCCACCTGAGCCACGCCTACTCCTTCTTCTTCCGAGACAGCCGCCCGCGCTGCTGGTTTGAGTTCCGCTAGGTGGCGCCAGGCCCCTGCCCCCGCCATGGGTGCCTTCGCTGCCCTTGGTGCCTGAGAACACCCTCTGGAGAGGGAGAGGCATGGCTGGGAGAGTCCACATGATTCCTCAGTCTCCTGAGGGTCTGAGAGGCATTGGGGTTAACACTCTGGCTCCCCAGAACCTCGGGGTCGGCAGGTCGTGCCAGGCAGAGCCTGGAGGCCGAGCTTTGTAGGAGCGTCCTGAGAGTGATTCGCAGGGTTGTGTCCTGGTTTGATCTCACAGAGAGAGGGACACTCCGAGCCGGGCTCCTGGCGGTGCTGTGCCTTGGGGTCAGGGTTGGGGTCAGGGTTGGGGTCGGGGTCGGGACAGAGCCGTGGAGCTGGTCAGCTTGTGTCCGACGGCCCCGCCCAGGGCGCTCCCCTTTCAGGATCGGCCTCCGTGGATGACCACTCCTGGAAAACACCTCCTTTTCTTGTGGCTGTCCTTTTTCACTTTGGGTATTATCAAAGTTTCACCTGCACCCGCCAAGGGCCTCCAAGGGCTTGTAGTTTCCGTTCACGCCTTCCGTTGGGAAGCTCTGGGCGTGTTAGGGTTCTGCGTGCCAATGTGGACGCGAAGCCAGATCAGCATCCCTATGAGTCAGCAAGCGCGTCTTGGCCTTAGTGTGCTGCCCCACTGGGGAGTGCTGAGACGCCTTGGCCCCGCCCCGTGCCCACCCTGAAATTTAATACACAGCTGCGGTATTTATGCCCTGTGAGTTTAGCGTACATTATGCACGCAGTGCTGTGCCTGGGAGAGGAGCACGGGTTTCCCCCAGGAAGTGTTGGGCAGGTGGACCTCAGGCCAGGTGGGCTTGCTGGAGACCCCACATCCTCCAGAGGGAGGAAGAAGGTAGGCTGCTTTTCTTTCTTCGTGATTGTTTTTAGTTATATAATTTAGATCCTTTCTAGATTTCAGAAAAGGCCGGCTCACTTTTTTGTTTATTTCGTTGTAAGCTTGGTGATTGTTTTCCAATCTGTGATTATGTCTTGTTTTTCTTTCAATAAAATCTCCCATTTCTGATTACTTTCTGCCTTTTTTTCCTTTTTCTTCCTTTGTCTCTCAGTGATCATTGGACTTCATCATGTCTCTCTTGTCTGCTTTCTGTACTTTGCTGTGTTTCATCAGGTCGTCTGTGACTACGGTTTTGGACTCATTTTCCAAACCCATTGCAGGGTGAACCTCTTGAACTTTATTTTGACCAATTCACCTTTATTTCTTCTCGCGTTGTACTTAGATGGCAGTGTTTCTGTGGTAAGTTAGTAGAAGTGGAGGGGCTCCCCCTACTTCAGGATGAATTGCTCTCTGGTGCCCTGCTCCCAAGGAAGCTGAGTCACTACATTAAAAAGTCACGCCTTATCACTGCAGCTCCCGATGCACCCTTGCTATGCAGGTCCTTCTGGCCCCGTTTTGCCGTTCTCTGGCTTCTTAGCCATTTTAAACTCAACCAGTTCTTTCTACTTCCCTTGCACAGTTGTTCTGTCTGTGAGTGACAAGGAGGTGTAAACAACAGGTTCTGGTCACTGTGGCTGCTCTGCTGTCCCCTTATCTGTGACGTGGGCTCACAGTGTCAGACAGTGAGCGTTGTGGTGAGGATGCATGTGCCCATCTCCCACGGGTGCTTTTTGAAACTCAGATGCTTCAAACTCTGCCATGGCCTGGCCGTGCAGGCCAAGCCGGCTGAGCTCCCAGGGTGTGCGCAGACTGTCCCTGTGCTGGGCCATGTTCTTACATGGTCCTGTGCCCCTGGCCTGGAAGAGGCCTGTGCGATGCCTTTGATTTCCAGCAGCCAGCTAGAGGCACCTGGGTGAGGGCCCTGGGGAAGGTTCCTGGGACCGCAGTGCACGGCAGTCGGTGGCTCGCATCCCACCTCCCTTCCCGTTTAATCACCTTGCCGTCTGCTTGGTGTTAGCCGGTTCCTGGCAGGCTGCTCTCCCCGGTCCCTCTCAGGGCTGGGGCAGACGCGTCCACACTGTAGAGACCCTGCCGCAGAGGACGGGCACAGGCACAGCTATCGTTTTCCTCTTCCTTTCTAACGACTCACAGCCAAGGTAGGATTTCCAGATGAACAAGTTCTCGTGTAGCTGGAAAAAGCGTCTGCTCTGGGAGCCCCGCGCTTCTCTGGCAGAGTGGACTTGGTTTTTGCCTCCTCTGAGGTGTAAACATTTCGAGCTGGAGCACTGGGGTGTGGGGGAGGAGGGAGACAGTGACTGAGACTGTGCCACCTCACACCCTTGTTCTGCGGAACTGTATCTCGGTGTAGCCGGGAGGGCAGCAGTCGTGTGCTTCCCGCCCCAGCCTGTCCCCAGCCTGCTTCTGTGTGGGGGAGGAGGGCGCAGGGTGCAGGCCGAGGGTAATGGGTGGCAGCTGACAGCACAGGCTTCTCCTGCGAGGTGTCTGAAAGGTCCAGGTGGCCAGAGAGGAGATGGGAAGACGGACAAAGGAGGCGGTGTTCAGCTCATTGGCAGGGCTCAGCTAGGCCAGGGACCCTGGGCTCAGCTAGGTAGAATCTGTGAGCCCCAAGCCTGACATAATCACATCGCGCAGCAGGACTGAGGTGGCTTCACCAAGTCATCTGGTTTCTTTTTGGCAGCACTGGGATTGAAACCAGGGTCTTCACACTGAGCGGCATCCCCAGCCTTTTTTCAGTTTGAGACAGGGTCTCCTGAAGACACTAGCTGGGCATGGCGCTGCTCTGTAGTCCCGGCTGTGAGGGAGGCCAAGGTGGCAGGGTTGCTTGGATCCAGGGGTTTGGGCTGCAGTGTGCTATGCCAATCGGGTGTCCCCACTAAGTTCGGCATCAGTATGGTGACTTCCCAGGAGCAGGGGACCACCAAGTTGCCTAAGGAGGGGTGAACTGGTCCAGGTTGAAAAACAGAACAGGTTGTTAAAACCCTAAATTGCCCAGTCTGGGTTGAAACTTGGTCATCCTGCCTCAGCCTCCCAGAGTGCTGGGATTATAGGTGTGGCCACCACACCCTGCTCTCCACCACACTCCTACCAATGCCAGATACCACACGGGGTGAGGCAGCTGTCCAGGGTATCAGTCCTGATCCCCGAGGCTCACATCTGCTGAGAGGCAGAGCTGTGTTTAAGGGACCACAGAGAATCACCTCTGTGTGCCCAGCATCCCCCTCTGTGAATTGGAGATGGCGAGGTTAGTGTGAAATCCTGCGACTGTGAATGGAGCTCTGAGGAGAGTGTGGTGCTTGGTCAGTGCCCAGCAGGAAGGTCCTCCCATGGGGAGGGCACATGCTGTGCCAGCACCAGTTACCACGATGCTCTGCAGCTCCTCGTACAGGCCTGAGATGGGGCAGCCTGGGGCACAGACAGGGCCTCTGGCCAGGGCCCTGCCCCAGCATCCTCCGGCTGTTCCCTGTTGTGGTTCCTCCCCAACCTGAGCCCTGGCTCCCCCACCCTGCAGAGTAGAGGTGATGTGCACGTGGTGGCCTCCAGGACCCCAGGGCATGGTGCCAGCCGGGCACGGCTGTGGCTCCTGGAGCCTTCTCCCTGCTGCTGCTCTGATGCCAGGATTGTGCCCATGAAGCCAGCAAGCACACAGGGGTGCGGAGATGGCAGCGACTCCCAGCAGGCTCCCTGCTGGCCCAGACACCCGCTCGGAAGTTTCAATGTCCTTTGTGCAGCAGGGTGCCAGCCAGTGTTCACGCCCCTGGCCAGCACAGGGATGTCCTGCCCTGTTCTTTCCTTGTGCCTTTGGAGGGGCACAGTGTCAGATTCCTGCAAGAGCCAGCCTGCCCCGAAGCCTGACTCTGTCCCTGCTGATTAATGGCTCCGGGAATCTGAGGAGGGAGTTGATGTGCTATAGGTAAAGCGTGCAGCACTCTACAGGCTCCACACACTGGCCCTTGACAGCAGGGGCGGCCCGGTGGCACCAGGGGTCGGCTGCAGAGCTCTCGTGGTACTGTGCTCAGTGCCCCGGGGCTGAGGCTCCTCCAGATCCTTGGAGTCCCAGGCGCAAAGGCCCTGGCTATGGGGTTTCCCAGCTGTGGCCCTGGCGATGTTGGCCTGGATCTCTGCAGCGGGGCTGTCCTGGGCCTTGTGGGGTGTTGAGTGCCATCCCTGGGCTCTGCCCACCTGGCATCACTAGTGTCCTTCCCTCCCACAGCTGTGACAGCTTTGGTGCTTGTCCCCAGGGTGGAGCAGTCCCCCTCACCCTCAGCGAGAGCCACTGGGTCCTCCCAGGTGCAGACCCACTTCCACGACAGCACCCTGTTCGGGGCTGTTCCTCGGCGCATTGAGGGCGTTTGCGTGGGCTCAGTGGGTCTGGGTGAGATAGCCCAGTGGTATAGCTCTGTCCTGAAGACCAGGGCAGCCCCGGGCGGGGCATCAACAGACCCTCAGGCATGGGACCTCAGATTCTCCTAAGCGAATTTGCCGTTGCCCCTGGAGATGCCCCAGGCCCCAGCTGGGATTGTCCATGGAGCGTGGACTCGCTGGTGTTGGGGGCCAGCAAGTTCCCACCCTCACTTCCTGCATGCTCGTCCCCTCCCTTCTCCCTGGGGCAGCCCAGGCCTGCAGAACCTTACCACCCTGCAAACAGCTTTGGGTGACTGCTGGGGCCAGGGGTGCGGGAAGCCCCCTCCACTGCCTCCCTTGCCTGCTGCAGGGCCCCTCCGATCTCGAGAGGGCAGGGTGTTGTGTGTGGTTTTCGTCGGTGACTCCCAGCCCCTGGGCATGCTGGTGTCACAAGGTGTGGCTGAGTGTCCCAAGCTTGGCGGAAGCTGGGGACACCTCAGCATCCTAGAGGCAGATGCGCTATGAACCTGATTCCCAGGCGTGCAAGGTCCTGGAACAGCTCCCAGACACTTCGGTGTCCCCGAGGACACACTGGTGTTATCACAGACCAAGCACCGTGTTACCCGAGTCCCGGTCTGGTATCTCGGGAGATTGGCGCCTTGCTCTAGACCGCGCTGCGTGTTCTTAGGTTGCAACCAACAGGCAGCGCCAGGCTGCCGGCAGGT
Organism: Cuniculus paca; assembly: GCA_004365215.1. Lineage (NCBI taxonomy): Eukaryota > Metazoa > Chordata > Mammalia > Rodentia > Cuniculidae > Cuniculus > Cuniculus paca. Next base: position 8,101 of record RJWT010050703.1, read on the forward strand.
ACGGAGACTGAAGGGGAGGCGGTAACGGTCACACCCGCCACCTCCTGGCCTCTGCTATCCCTGGTGTGGCCCCGCGTTGGTCCGCGCTCTGGCACCTGCAGTGCCTGTGCCCACTCCGTGCTTGTTTGGCCGTTTCCCCCTCTGCTGTCTGTAAAATGATGATGCGTTGAATTCCAGGGTTGCTTAAAATGCTTCGCAACCAAACACCCTTGGCACACAGTGCGGTGTTTTTTTTTACCTAGAAATGGAGCCGTGGGTTCCTTGAGTTGGGCTCCTCGGGGCGCAGGCAGGAAGAGGGCAGAGCTGGCTGGGGAGGTGACCGGCTCGTCTCAGCCTCCATCCTAACCCGCCCCTCTCCCTGTGCCCTGCCTCCTGCAGGTTCTGCCACCCTCCACCACTGGCAGCAGCTGGCCCAGCCTCACCTTGGGGGCATCCTCGACCCCCGGCCCGGTGTGGTCACCAAAGGCTTCCGGACCCTGGATGTTGACCTGGACGAGGTGTACTGCCTTAACGACTTTGAGGAAGACGACACAGGTGACCACATTCCCCTCCCGGGCCTAGCTACCTCCACGCCAGTGCAGCACCCAGAGACCTCAGGTGAGAGGTCCCGGGCACACGCGACTGTCCCAGGCAGCAGGAGCTCCCCCGAGGAGATGCAGGAGCCACCCGCGGCCGCGGAGGAGGAGGAGGAGGAGGAGGAGGGGTCTGGTGAGGCCGCTGCGATCCGCCCCGTGCACCCGGCCCTGGCCGCGCCGTTCTGGGCTGTTCTCACCTCTGTCCCCGGCACCATCCGTAGTGGCTCTCTGTGTGTGGCTTCTGCGCGTCTGTGTGGGTGACAGTGAACCCATCCCCGTCGTGCAGTGCAGTGCTGTGTGCACTGTGGAGTCCGAGGCCCTGCGTGGTGCACGGGCATAGCCCGCCCGACTCCCGCCTGGCTCAGCAGGGCTCTTGGGGGGGCAGGAGAGGCTGCTAAAAAGGAATGGGTGGGCCCCCGAATGTCAGTGCCCCCTTCCTGTTTGGGTGTTGCCTGCTGTCTGAAGGCCCTGCTGAGCACCAGTGGGAGCCCAGCTAGGCACGTTAGGGAGGTGACCGGTGGGTGCAAAGCTGCCTCACATGGAGACAAGCCCACAGGGCCTGGGCTCCCACACTGCACGCCCGCCTCCCGAGAGGACCCGTCTGCTGCTTTCTCTGCCTCGCGCGTGTGATGAATCAGGTAAACCCTATGGGATCCTCGCCGAGCCCTTCCAGGACAGAGATGCATCTCAGAGCTAGGGCGCCCTGCTCCGCACAGCAAGGTATAAACGGGAGCTTGGACAGTTGCCCCCCAGGGGCCATGTGTTAGGGCCCCAGAGAGACAAGCGGACAGACCTAGAAAAGAGGGGTGGCACCACCCTCACTCCATCCCTGCCATCGGGACGTTCACCTCCGCGCTGCCCCGTTCTCCTCTGTGAAGGCACAGCAGCCAGGACTGCAAGGCAGGACAGAGCCGAGGGCACAGTGGTAACAGGACGCGGCCTTCCTGACAGCCCGCGACGGGAGGGGAGCCCCAAAGTTAGGGCTCACTGGATGCACCTCGGCGAGCAGCCAGAGAACCTCTTGTGGAGGCCAGAGGGCGAGGCTGCAGTGGTGAGGCCCAAAGCTGATGCTCTGCCCAGCCCCTCCTCGTGGAAACCTGCGGCAAACACATCCCGGCTACTACCTGCGGGCGGCACACACTGCAAGAGGGCCAGGCGTGCTGGTTCGGGCCGTGCGGCTTCCTGAGGTGGTGGAGGAAGGGCCACGTCGCGGACGTGAGAGGCCTCCGGACAACTTGTGTCCTGCGCAGATGTGGTCTCTAAGAGCTCCCCACGGGGCAGGTGTGCTCAGGCTTTGGCAGTGGCGGGGCCATCTTGATGCTTGGCGTGGGACAGCTTCCCTCACTAGACAAGTCCCCCAGGGTCCCAGAGTGGGGTCACAGGCTGCCGGGCAGCCTCAGTAGGGCAGGGCTGCCTCCTCCGTCTTGGCACCCGTGTCCCTCGGGTCTGCTCCCTGCACTGGGCCGTATCCACAGCCCAGGAGCTGCCGGAGAAGATTTCCGAGGGAGAAGCTTCGGAGTCAGAAGGTGATTCACCTTTTCTTTTTTAAAACTGGGAGGAAATTGTGAAGACCGGATACTTTTCTCTAGAGCCTACTGTCACGTTGGGGAAAACGTGTTGAGCACTGAAAAAAATTATCAGTATATTTTATGTATTACTTGAAGCATCAGTTAATGATTTTTTAAAATTCCCATGTTTTAAAAAAGATGATTCCACATTACTGTATTGTAAATAATTTAGACAATTAAAATGGGTTGTTTAAAGCACTTTTTAAATTGCTGTTTTGCTTTATTTCAGTGATGTGGTTTATGTTTCAGTTCACCTAGAAAGCACGTGCCGGTGACAGGCTCTCCCCGGCCGTGGGCCGTGTGCTGCGCTAGCCTTTCTGCGCAGCAGGCATTGCGGCTCAGAGTCCTGCAGGCCACGAGGTTGGCCACTCCGGTGGACAGCTCAGTGAGCTACCGCAGAGACCCGGAGCTGCATGACGAGCAGGGATGGGAGGAAGCTGGCGTCTGCAGAGTTTGAATGGCACTGTATTGAGATGCTCGTGGGGACCGCCCTGCACCTGGTGCCAGCGGATGGGCATCACACCTGGCAGTCAGTGGGGAAGGAAAAGTCGTGTGTGAAAATTCCCA
>RJWT010050704.1:0-10808 GCA_004365215.1 Cuniculus paca
TGCCCCATGATTAGCCTATTAGCCACAGAGAAAAAGGATTTTTCAAAGCAGCCCTGTTGCCAGCCTTTGCTCATTCCCCTCCATGACTTATAATTATGCACAGTGCTGCGTCTGTGTGTCTGTCTCCCATGAGAGCTGCAGAGAATCGTGCAGGCAGGACCACGTCATCGTGCAGACAAACCACTGCCCAGGATCCAGAGATGATGAAGGTTCCGCCACAGACATGCACCAAGCAGGTCCCCTGCTGCAGATCTGCATCCCCAGCACACAGGTCTGGCCACCAGCTGGGGCTCTATATGTAGAGGAACAACTGAAGACGTGAGCCCCATCCAAGCTGGCTTTCAGAGTTTAGCGGGGTGTCCGAGGCTAAACTAGGTATCCAGGGTAAATTCCCCAGATGTCACAACCAATGCTGCTATCAAATTATCCCAATAACACAGGATGATGCATGTGTAGCCGGAGTAGGTCACAGCTCCAGGGGACTGCTCTCCTTTCTTCACACACCTTTCCCCTTCCACAGGAAAGGACAATAACAGGGATAGACAACAACATATCAGAAACCTCAGGCTTGACATTCCAAGGGTGTCACACCAGAGGGAGCCATGAGAAGACTCCAGCAGGCCCCACTTGCTAAACTGCAGCTAGATGACTTCCGTGATTTAATATTTTCCTTCGCTTTGCTGGGGCAGGGGAGGGGCGTCTTCAGGTTTTCAGGGATGACAAGAACCTCCCATATGGCCAAGATCTTAGGCCGACTAAAACGCTCTCCTAAAACAAAGCGCTCAGGCGTGCGAGTTAAGCCAAAGCTGCCTATCAGAAGAGTTCCAGAAGTGACAGGAGACGGACACGGATGCTGGAGTCTCAGTGGGTAAAAGTGACAAGCTCCTGCTGCCAGAAAGACCCACCCACCACTTCAACGTCAGCGCTGCGGGTGGCTGGGGAGAGGCAGGCCAGGTGGGGTGCTTGCCTTCAAGGCAGCTATCCTCTAGTAGGGGGAGAAAAGGGAAACCAAACATTAGATAAAGAAAAAGCTCAACGCCATGAAGTGAAAGCGGAAGAGGCTGCGAGGGCCGACACAGGAGCCCGACTGCTGGAGGCGATGCCAAAGTGGACACCTGAGGCTAGGGAGGCGAGGCAGGGAAAGCGCGCGCACGCAAGGGGCTCAGAGGGGATGTGGACAAGGCCCGGGAGGGCTGGCGTCCCTGAAGCCCGCTAAGGACCAGGAGGCAGCCTGGGATGTGGCATAAGGACCTGGGGCCCATGCTGAGCTCTGGACACTGAGCCATGAGTCATTTTACTCTCAATGTTGTGCTTTTGTTTGGCTCTGACCTTGGCCGTGCATTCAGGAAAGGAAGACATGAAGGGAACCAACCAGGAGGTGGTTTCTCACTGTAAAATTTCCGGGGCACACAATCTCCCCCTGCTGGTGGGGGGAGACACTTCAGGGATCCTCCCCAGTGCCCCCTCAGTCCCCCTCCTAAACTGTGCCCTTGAAAGGCGTGGCTGACCCCATCTGTGCCACTGGTAGCACTGGAAGACCTTTGGCCACACTGCCTGACCCCTGGATGACTCAGCTTCCTGGTGGTGAATCTGTGAAAGGTCCTGGCAGGAAGGAGGCAGAGAGCTATAAACAGGGCCTTCCAGAAGCATCTGCCGCAATCTCCCCTTGGTTCCAGGGCGGGGCTGCGGCCACTGAGCCTTTCTGGAATCGCCTGAATGAAGGGTTTGCAGTTTCGAAGTGTTACTGGCGATGGTTTCAAGTAGATTAAATAAACTATAATTTCTAGGCAGGCACTTTGGAAATCAGGGACAAGAAGGCCCCACATAGGACCTGGGTAGCTGCCTCCTCTCCCTGTCCTCTCCCCAGAATCTACCCTAAGGGTCTTTCCAGCTTCCTCTTGAAAAGCCTGAGGGTCCACACTTTCCACGCAAAGTGGAAACAGAGTTCCCAAAAGTTACACTGCCCCGTGGAATAAGGAGTGGAAATTTGAGACAGGAAACTTCCCATGAGATCACTTGTTTGATCTGGCCATTTTGCAGACAGACGCTGAGGCTCAGAGAAGTGACATGTCTCTCCCAGGGCTGCTCTTCCGTGGGTCTCGGGTTGGCTCAAGCCAATGAGGATTCACCCGAAACTCAACTATACTGGTGCATACACAGAAAGACCCACTTCTGCCTTTTTTCTCCTCCTTTTGCTTCCTGCCCTCCGCTGTCAAGCAACACTCAAGTGCTGGCTGGTTGGGGGTTGAGAAAGGCTCCTAGTGCTTCCTGATCCCTTCGATGCTGGCTACACCGAGACCAGAAATCTGTTTTCAATTTCGAGCAGCTTCTGGTGAAAGCTCAACTCTGTAGCAACTATTGGTTTTCAGAGACCAAGAGCAAATTTCAAGAGCTTTCTTATGATTGGGTCATCAGAAAATACAAAGATCCTTGACTCGAAGCTGAAAAACAAGAATACTCACCAAGGTCAGTCCGAGCGTCACTGTCACCGAGGACCCTCTCGGAAGCCTGCGAAGGGGCAGCGCTAGTCCAAGGATAAAGGGAACCTGGCCCGCCCCACAGTTGCAGTGACTCCATAACAGCGGACAAACGGCAGGTTCAACTTCTCTACCTCCTCCTGAAACTTCAAAGATTTTGTTGGGAGGCACGAAGTAGCTAAATCCTTCCAATGTGGAAATTTATATGCATTGCTATCTACATTGTTTCTGCAGTTAAAAAATCATTTCTGGGTTGATATTCTTGAAGCTCTAAGGTCTAGTTGTAAATTTTCAGTGATTTTCAAAGCAATTTGGGCAGGGGGGTGGTCTGTGGTCTTGTTAGGTAGCTCAGGCTGGACTCGAACTCACTACATAGCCCAGGCTGGCCTCGAACATACAGCACGGTCCTCCTGCCTCAACCTCCCAGGCTGGGATTGTAGGTGTGTGCCACCATTTCTAGCCCAAAGCAAGTTAATTTATGACTTTTCCCTTCCCAGACTACATAAACTAGTGTGCCACCCGGGAAGCCAAGGTTCAAGGAAAAAAAAGTTTTTGAGCATGATTCCATTGCTACTTGTTAGGTTTTTAACCCTTGCACAGAAAACCTTCTCCTTCTGGAGGACATCTCCTTGGGCTCTGCTTCAGGACCAAACCCTGGTTTCATCCAGGATTCATCCTGGGGGTCAGGAGGCCTGTGCCCCCTACCCCCATCACTGCACCGGCCCCTTGGAGAAATGAGACTCAGTTTCCAGAAGCTACAAAACTTAGGAGGTTCTATGCTGAGGTGACACAGCTGGGAGGCAATCATCTCAGGCCCTTGACCCAGCCCTCTGCCCTCCAGGTGGCTCCCCACAGAGAGGGAGGAAAGGCCTGGAAGCTTGTCTAGCTGTACCATTATCTTCCCCCAAAATGACCAGGAAAGATACACAAATCCGAGCCTTCAGAACAGGCCTCAGCAGTGTGTGCCTCCAGATCCATTTCTGTCGACTGGAAGGCACGGCAGTCACCTGCCTGGTCTCTTTCAAGACTCTCTTCACCTTACCAGGCGTGACCTGGGTCAGTAAAGGTCACTCGGGCAAACCCTAAACCTCCACGCAACACATGACCATGTTTAATTTTTAGCTGCCTATCTGGATGCTGGTCCAGCTGACATTTGCTGCTCCTGCCACCCATTAATTATGAACCAATTATGAGCAGGAGAGCCTCTCATAGGACAGCGTGGCCCCCTTCCTTCTTTTGTTTCCACCCTCCTCTGCTCTTCAGTGAAATTCCTACCCAGGGAGGAGGCTGGCATCCTGGCAAATCACCAGCCAGTGCCCGAAGGGAAAAGGCAACTGGGAACACAGAGCGGGAGGAAGAGAAGGAGCTTGGAGACCCCAGACCATGAAGGCTTTCCCAGCAGGGCCCCAGGCAGAAATCCCCAAAAGCAGAGCCTCATGGGTACAGCAGCCTGAAGACAGCCAGGCCATGACCCACAGTGACCTTCTCAACATTCATGACTCGACTGCTCTGTTCCAACATCCCTGTCTCCCGGGGACAGACAGACACTGGGATGTGATGGTACTCCCTAGCAGCCCTTCTCAACCTTCCCCACAAGGTCCGGGTCCCTGAGCACCTCTCATCACCCTTAGAGGACCCTTCCTTGAGACACCTTCTTTCCCACATGGGGAGGCATCTGCGCTGTGTCGAGGCTCTGGCCTCTCAACACACGTGGTCATAACCTGCTGGCCCCATTCCAAAACTAATACAGTCAGTAGTGAGGAGAGGCACCGAGAATATTCACAAATGCCTGAAGTGTCTTCGCAGGTAAGGACATCACCATGAATCAGCAAGGTAACCCTGCAAGCTACTAGTCAGCACACACCGCCAGCGACAGTGACTAAGGAAAGCGACCTGGACCTCGGTTAGACACGCCCGGCTGGCATGCTTGCGGGCGGCATCCTCTCTCCTTGGAAAAGACTCTGCCGCCTCTCGGTCTGACTCCTTGGAGCTGATCATCTGCTGGCCACCCTGCAGCTCTGACCCAGCCTGGGCACCCCGGGATCCGCCTGCCCGTGTTAGAGCAGGGAGCGCCCTGCAACCAAGCAGCAGCCTGAGTCAGAAGCCAAGCCTGGCAGCCACGCCAGCCCTCCACACCCTCCTGATGCGAGCCCAGCAGGGCAAAGCAAGGCACCCGCCAAACCTCCAATGTGGGTGCTGTGGGGAAAGCAGGACCAGAGGGAACCGAGACAAAGGCACCTACGTCTACACAGGGGAGCAAGCAGGCAAGGAAGCACGCACGGGAGAGAGCAAGGGAAGACAGAACCAGGTGTCACTGAAAGCACAAAGTCTAAGGTCAGGGCCACTAGTCGGTCAGCTCTGCTCCCTTGGGGCCCCCTCCCCATGACATCCTCAGACTCATCTATCAGGGACTCAAAGAGACAGGCTCTCTCAAAAAATAAGAATGAACAGATAGAAGCTAATTCCACAGAGGCCCTGCCCCAACAGCCCCAGGGCACACTGCTGCTGCCCCCAAGGGTGGGCTGATCTTTCTGAGCATGCTGGGATGTCATACCTCTTCCTGGGTCACCAAGTGAAGAGGTGGTGGTGGCGGGCAGCTGTCCTTGTCCCCATACAACAGATGGGAGACACTGTGTTAGAGAAGTCAGCAGCCCAACACCACACGCGCCGCAGGAAATCCTGCAGGTCATGGAGGGAGACTGGATTTTCCACCCACAATGGGTCATTTTATCCCTTTTGCAGGTCCAGCGTGGACAATAAACACAGTGACCTAGCACCTGCACAGTTTCATACTTTTTAAACTGTGTTCCCCAAAAACCTAGCTTTTGTTTTGTTTTGTTTTGTTTTGTTTTGTTTTGTTTTGTTTTTTTCTGAGATGTAGCTAGTAGACCTGAAAGGCAGCAGGGGAAGGCAGAATTTCTCTTCCTAGTTTCAGATGAAAGAATTGTTCCTTCATGGTCCAAGGAAGGCACTACGACACAGTACCCTTCCCAAAGGTCACTTTCATATTGTGATCTCGACAGGAATCCTCACACCAGTCCAAATGTGAACCCCTACATTCGGTACAATTTTGACTCTGCTGAAATGAGAAGGGGCCACAAAAGCCACAATTTGCTGCAGAGAGAGAAGCCAAACAGAGTCAAAATGTTCTACATCAGAAACCCTATGTTTATGGTCAGTCTTTCACCTTCCTTCCTGGAGGATTTGACTGAAGAACTCCTAACCATACATTGGAGCCCTGCGTTTCACGCCACACTTTCAAGGCATCACGATTTCCTGTTGGCGCTCCCTGGACTGTTTCTTCCCTCAAGAATGAAGCTAGGCCCTAGGCTGAAACCTAGTCTTTTCTTGCTCGTCTCCCAGAACCACCTCAGGGACATCCCTGTCACTAATACCAGCATCTGAGCCCAGGACCCTGCCTGCTTCCTCCTGCCTGAAGCCTTCCCTCATTCCCCCCACTCCAGCTCTGGTGTAGCAGAGTAAGGTCATGTGTTTGGGCCATGTTTCTTTCTGAAGCTCAGTTTCCTCATCTATGAATGAGTCACTACATGGCATTTCCAGCCTGCAAAGAGGAACTCACAGGATCAAATAAATGACACAGTAGAAGTCAAAATATTACAAAACTACTACAGATACACAACTGCAATAGCAAAAGACAAACAGATCCAGGCATTCAGTAATATACTTCCAGAAATAATAATAATAGCAGCTAATATTAGCTGTGTGCTTACCATGTGCGTGGACTTTTTTTTTTTTTAAGTACTGAACACAGGGTCTTTGCACTGAGCTACATCCTCAGGGGTTTTTTTGTGTTTGTTTTTTTTAATTAAGGTCTTACTAAGTCATGAGGTTGCACAGATTGAGTTTGAACTTGTGATCCTCCTGTCTCAGCCTCCCAGAGAGCTGAGATTACAGGTATGCACCACCTCCCCCAGAGAGACACTAATTCTTAACACTCCAGGAGAATCATCTCAATTACAATGGTACTTTGGTTCATGAACTTAATTCTTTCCATGATTCTAGTCACAGAATGGTAGTTCTCATAATGACACTCTGCATCAGGGAGTGTTATTCCCACTGTGAAGATGAGAAATGTGAGGCACCAGGAGGTTTCAGCCACCACCAGCACAGTCTGGCCCCAGGGCCTGTACTGGAAGCTGGCCTCCAATCATTAACCACACTGCCTCTGACACAATGTGTTTAGTGTGCTGAGCTTTGCACAAGTTATTCACAAACATGAGCTCAGGTTGTGCTGTTCAGAAGGAGAAACCCAGTCCAGAGAAATGACTTTCCCAGGGTATCCAAGGTGGTCAACACAGGACCAAGACTTAGACACAGAAGGGTTGTCCCCTGGCTTGGTGGCCTTTCCAGAGTCCTCACCCGCAGTTAAGTCTGACCTGCACACACCTTTTCCAAGCCTCTGCTCACAGCAGCGTCTCCAAAGCGCCCTTCCTGGTCACACCAGGAAGGAAGTACAATGAGATGCAGGGTCAGGAGCTTCGGCCAGCAGTGGCCAAGAGTGGACACAGCCAGCCAGACCCCGGGCCCCATAGCTTTCGGAGTCTCTGGCTGGCTGTGTCCAGCAGACCCAGGAGCTCAGCAAGGCAAAGGAAGTCCTCTCTTGGTGACACACAGCTCAGTCCCTCCACTTGACCCACAGGGGCCAGACATTTCCTAAACCTGTTACGCAACTCCCCCTTCATGGAGGCAGCTGCTGGGATTTCTCCCTATTTCAACATGTTTTTGGTTTTCTCCGAAGAAAGTACCAATGTGAAACTGTGACACCTCAGTGACCAGACAAGGGCCCTGCTGACCTGTCTGGGACTAGGAGCAGGGTGGAGGATGCTCTCAGAAGCACCTTTGTAAGCCAGTGTGAGCTTCCGGGATGACTAAGGACCAGGATCACCACCTCCGCAGAGAAGAAGCCCATTCCAGAAGGCCAGCAAAGTACCCGGATGCTGCTGCCCTGCAGGCTTAGCCCTTCAGACTGCAGCAGCCTGAGCCTGCCACAGCCTGGACAACCCAGTCCTTGTCCGTTAGCCCAGATGACAGCAATGTTCCCCCATCTGCGGTCAACTGTGACCCAAAAATACTAAATGGGAAATCCCAGAAATAATTCATAAGTTTTAAATAACTTCATTACAGAATAGTGTTACTTACAATTGTTCTATTTTATTATTAGTTGGTCATCTCTTATCACGCTTACTTTTTGGGGGGAGAAGGGGGGGTTTGTTTGTTTCTTTTTGTTTGGTTTGCTCAATACATAGTCCAGACTGGTCTCGAACTCGCAGCAATCTTCCTGGCTCAACCTCCTGAGTGCTGGGATTACAGGCATGTGCCACCACACCCGCCTTGCCATCCCTAATTTATCAGTTAAATTTTACCATATGTATTTCACACAAAGGAAAACACAGTCTGTACACAGGATTTGCCACTACCCGGGCTCCTGGGCATCTGCGGACTGTCTTGGCTCATGACCCCCATGGGGAAGGGGGCACTGCTGTAACTATGAAGACGGGCAATTCTCCTTTTCCAAGGCAGCCAGCTCTGCTGCCTAAGCTCAGGGCCTAATTATAGGGACCAGGCCGGCTTTGGGAATGGGGGCCAGGAATTCTTATTTCTGTAGCCTGGTGTCTAGCACAAGGCCTGGCCAAGAGGGCGCTCAGTAAATGTGGAATGAAACAAGCAGCTAAATGAAGGCATCACCTCATCGGGGCAGAGTCGCCACTTGCTAGGCCTTTCTGCAAAACAGAAGGACAGGTACAAGAGCTCAGGGGGCCTCTTCCATGCCTAAGACCATTATGGATTAATAACAATGCAAAATAGATGAAATAAAAACTAGCATTTGTTCAGCAGTAGGCTTTCACGCTTGTTGTTTCATTTGGTTTTTGTGCGTCTCCTTAAAACAGCCGTGGCTTCATGCATTTACCCAGTATTCAGAGTACTGTGTACCACACTCTGGCCAGGGAAGTCTGGAAGGGGAGAGAGTCCCAGCCACACACATGAATCAGGCTGTCTGCGGGAGGATCACCAGGGAAAGGCGACCAGATGTGACCTGCAGAAAGCCCCACTGCCCCTCTGCTGCCTGCATGCCCTGCTCACCAGGGAGTATCTGCTGGATTTCCAGTGCCAATTGGCTGGCCTTACTCCAATGCTCTAATAGCAGGATCCCACTTTGATGCAAAACACCATGACCTGGCACCTGCAGACTGCTTTCCACACTGAAAACCATGCTTCCTACAAACTTGGCCACGGCGTCTAACTAGACATAATTCGCAGACCAGGACACTGATGTACTCTGAGGCCAGAGTATGCAGGATCAGCAATGAACAACTTGCAAAATGAACCTCAATAATTCATTCCCCAAAATACTTAAGTATTTAAGTCAGTGCATACTGACTATGTGCAGCATGTTCTTTTGTCAATGAGAATATAGGGGAAAAAATGTTTAAAAAAAAAAAAAGCTCTGCAAATCAGCACCATGCACAGGCCACTGGGGGAACAGCCAGACACCAGCCTTTTCCTGTGAGTCAGTGCCATTCGAAGACTTCAGGGAAGGAGAACAAGAAGTCACCAAGAAGCAAGCCCTCTCTGTGAATCAGCACCATGTGCAGGCCGCTGGAGAGCCAGATGGCAGCCCCTTCCAGCGCATGGGCTGGGAAACAAGAAGAGCCAATCCAGTCCCCCAACACCCTCCCCCCTCCCCCCCACCCCACCATAAGCAACCGGCTGATCCAGAGAAACACAGACTTCGATGATAGCTATTGAGGTAAAATACAATTTAATGCTAATAGTGTTTAGTGTTTCACTGACTTTGCAGGTCTAAAGCCCATAGTCTGATCATCTATTCAGAAGATAACAATGCACAATGTAGCATCTATGAGGGATCTCCTTCTGAAGATGGTGGCCACTGTTAATTCCTATTATCTTATTTCAAGTCCTGTATCATTTTCATTGTTTTGTTGGGTTGGGTTTTATTCTGTTTTGTCTTGTTTGATTTTGTTATATCCAATGGCATGGGTAGCTATCTCAAAGATAACAAGATATATTATGGTAGACACTTTGGATTTACTTTTATCTTGTTTTGAAGTCCTTTATTGCATTCATTGTTTCTTTTTATTATTGTTGGTTCTATTCTGTCCTGTTTTGTTTGATTTTTTCCTATGTCTGAAGGTATGGGCAGCTATTTTGAAGACAAGAGGCATTATGGTAACCATTGTTGATTTCCTATTGTTTTGAAGTCCTGTGTTACTTACACTGGTTTGTTTTGATGGGCTTTATTCTGTTTTATTTTGCTTGGTTTTATTCTCTTTAAAATATAAATTAAAAAAATGAAAAAATAAAATAAAACAAAACCCTACCCACTTGAAGCCTGCATTCTAATGAGGGGATAGGGACTGTGAACAACATATTATAAATATAAATGAAAAATAAATAAGTCAGTGATAGTGTGGGTGAGAAGGGAATAAATGCTATAGAAGAAAACAAAGCAGGAACAGGCAACAGGAAAGTGCAGGGGGGAAAGGGGAGCACAAACTCACTTTGACTCAGGTGGTCAGGGCAGACTCCAAGGACAAGGGCCAATCCAAGTTCCCTAAGCCAAGGCAGTGGGGAGAGAGAAGGAAACAAGCCCAAGAGGCATCACAGAAGCAGAGAGGGACAGGTTTTCCACGAACACTGGCAGGGGCTGGATCGCAGTAGCTACCCCAGGGGGCTGGGCGAGGCACCCAGGAGTGAGGGCAGCCCATGGGGAAGGGCAGGAGGTCTGCTCTGGACATGCTAAATCCAGAGGTGCTATAGGTGTACAAGTGGCCATGTCTGCAAAGCAACAGGAGTTCCAGCTCCCTAGGGATCTGGGACCCGAGATAGGGATCTGGGAGTTATCAGGACCCAAGTGGAAAGTGAGCTGTGTGCTGGGGAAAACAGCAGGGTGGAGGGGGAACTCTGAGGACCCAGGAGGAAGCCGAGGGACTGAGGAGGAGCCAGACCTGCTGAGGGAAAGTGAGCAGTGGGGAGACCGGCCAATCCCCTCTGGCTCACCCAGGGGGCCAGGAGCAGTAGGGGAGAGCTGAGCAAGGAGATCACTAGCAGTGTCCTTGGGGTTTTAGGACAAGGTTGGTGCAAAGGAAGGGGGGGATGACAGATGAGGACACAGGGCCCAAGCATTAATAGTACTCTGATAATAGTGGTTATTTTAAGGAGGAAAAAGCAGAGCTACAAAGTCTGCTTACAGGAGGAAAGAAGGTGGACCTCGGCAGATATGGAGGTCTGGATGAGATGTCTAGGAGAGGTCTGGGTACTTATTTAAGATGAGACTGGGTAGGACCCACA
>RJWT010050705.1:0-10810 GCA_004365215.1 Cuniculus paca
GGCGGCTTGTGCTCAGGGTCAGGGAGGAGAGGCCGCCCTGCCCTTCCAACCTGGGTTCCACCACGGCTTCCTGCATCTCAGCTGCCCAACTGCCCAGGTGTCCTGTCCACTGCCCCGTGTCACGCTCTCAGGGCAGGGGGTCCCCTCTGTTTCAGAGACTTCACCTGAGTGAAGATGTGGCCGGAGCCACGTTCATGGCTGCGGGAAGCTCGACACCAGAGCTGTTTGCCTCTGTCATCGGTAAGACACAGGCTCCAGGGAGAGCCCAGGCTCAGTGCCCAGAGAGGAGGGGGCGTTTGTTAGCTCAGAACCCCGGGCTTCTTGCCTGTAAATCCGGACAGCCAGAGGGGCAGAAGGTGGAATGGCGGTTTTTCAGGGGGGAGGTGCTAATGGGCGTGAGATCCTTTGGGGACCATGAGGATGTTCTAAAAGTAGATCCTGATTTTAGTGGCACAATTCTGTGAACAGACTAAGCCACTGGATCGTATTCCTAAAGCGGGTGAATTTTATGCCACGGGAACGGCATCTCCGTAGAGCTGCTCAAAGACTGGGCGCGTTGGAGAAGCTGGTTCCTGAAGGGCGCCCCCATCGGCTGGTTTTGCACCTCATACGCATGGTGCTGTGTTTGATGCTAAGAAGGACCTACTTCCCTCAGTGTGGGGAAACTGAGGCATGGGCAGGCCAGGCCATGCAGCCAAGAGTCTAGGATTCATGTCTCTGCCTTCCTTTTTCTTTCCCTCTTGCTCTCTTTATGGCTGTACAGGGAGTTCAGTACCCAGAGCCCCTGCACTGAGTTACAGCTCCAGCCCTTTTTCCATTTTTTTTTCTATTTTTAGACAGAATCTCACTAAGTTGCCAAGTTGCCCAGGCTGAGTTACAATTTGTAATCCTCCTGCCTCAGCCTCCCAGAGTGCTACGGTGACAGCTATGTGCCACCACGCCAGCTTCCTGTCTCTCCCCTTCTAGGTGTCTTCATCACCCATGGCGACGTCGGGGTGGGGACCATCGTAGGCTCTGCTGTGTTCAACATCCTGTGCATCATTGGAGTGTGTGGACTGTTTGCCGGCCAGGTCAGTGGATGACCTCGTGGCCTGGAGGGGCAGTGCTTGCACTCTGCGAGACGGGCCTCTCCGGAAAGGTGGCAGTGGGGACACCCAGCTAAGGCCAGGCTGGCCACTCCCTTGCACTAGCTTGCCCCTCTGAGCTGGTCTGCTCCTGGGGGAAGGGGCATCGATGTTCTTTCCCCTCCAAAGTCTGGAGGGCTCAAACCTGAGGGGCATGAGCAGCATCAGTGATGCTTTGGCCAGTCCCCAAGCTTTCTGGTAGCAATTACACACAAGTGCCACCTGTGACCTTGTCCCCTAGCAAGGCCAGCTTTGCCCTCCTGCAGGCATGAAATTGGCTTGTTGGCGGTGCCTTGTTCTGTAGCCTCAGGGCCTGGGGGAGGTCAGACTTGACCGCAGGCAGACAGACAGACTTATGGTCAGGCCCTGCCTCTCTCAGTGGGTGGCCAGTCACTCCAGAAGGGACTGGTGGTGGCTCTGATCTCCTTTTCAGCTGGCTTCTGCCAAAAACATGTTCGGTCATCACCACGGAGAACGAAGGCAGTTTTATTAGTGCTTGAGGACGTTATTTGGTTCCGTCCTCTTCCACCAATACGAAGGTGCCCGGGTAGCCTGGGAGGACCCCGCAGGGCTTGTCCTTGCACTGGCAGGGGCTGGTGGGTTACTGCACACCTCCAGCCTCCAGCCCATAGCAGCTGCTGCCTCTGCTCGGCAGGTGGTCCGTCTGACGTGGTGGGCTGTGTGCCGAGACTCCGTGTACTACACACTCTCTGTCATCGTGCTCATCGCGGTGAGTTACCCCTCTGGCCCCGGGTGGCAGATTGCCCAGCACCCCGCAAAAGCACAAGATCCCTGCCTGTCTCTCTGCCCCTAATCCTGTCACCAGCACTCAGCAATGGAGTGTGCTCGCTCTGCCTTGTGGTCACAGTGGCCAGCCCCACATACCCCTCTACCTCCCTTTCCCAAAAACTGACATCTTGGTTATCAAGAAAATCCGGGAACCAGCTTCATGGCACAAAGGCCTCGGAAAAGACAAAGCACGCGCGACATGGTCCTTGTGGTGACTTCCAGGACTGTGCTCCTCTGAGTCCCTTCTCATCTCCTTGTAGGCCATTTGCTTTTCTGCCAGACCTAGATCTCAGAAGAGCTCTCTGGGTTCACTGCCACCAAGGGGCAAGAGTGGGAGGACAGCTCTGAGTCAGCAGAGAGGGCAGCTGAAAGCCAGGCAGGAGACAGAAAGGGAAAAAAGGCCGAGGAACCAAAACAAGGGTCCCTGGGTCCTTTAGTGCGTGTGTGGGATGACATCACAGCACATGCCAGTGACACACACTGCCAAGGAATGTGTTGTCCACAGGGAACCATTTTTGAGCCAAAAGAGCTTTGAAGTAGTGGCATGAGGGCACATGTAGACTTTAGGGTAAGGAATACGACAGTTCTCAACCTCACTGGACATACAGCCAATTTATATGACAGTCATGCCCATGTATTTGTTAGCTATTGCCGTGTAATGAATTTCCCCCCAAACTTACCAGTTTAAGACCAGCAACACTAGGGCAAAAATCTGGGAGTGCCTCAGTAGGGTCCTCCAGGCAGGGTCCCTCATATGGTGCAGTTAAGGCATCAACCCAGATAGAAGTGTCTCAGGGCCCAACGTGGCTATTGTCTGGCCTCAGGCCATGCCCATGGTCCCATAGTGCAGCTCACAGGTGGCTGTCCCTGGAATTGAGAATGAAAAGACCCCAAGGTGGAAGCCACAGTCTTTTCATACCCTCATCTCACAAGTGAGCCCTCAATCACTTTTGCCCCATTCTCTTTGTTAGAGGAAGTCACTGGATCTGGCCCACATTCAAGGGGGCATGAATGTCAGGCAGTGGGGTCCATGAGTCATCTTAGAGTTGCCTACTACACCCCAAAAATTAAAAGGATAGGTTAAATAGTCTACCTAAAGACAATTTTAAAAAATCAATATAGTACCCTAATTGTATCTTAAGAAAGAAATACACTTAATTTATACTAAAATAATCCACCTTTCAGTATACAAATGGTTTAGCATAAAGATAGTAGAAGACCACATGAAGTAACTGCTGCCCCGTACAGTCTCTGAGCCCATCACCTGCAAATGCAGACTGATGTCCACTGAGTCAGATGACATCAGGACATGTTTCAAAAATGATGAATGACTCCTGCTAAAATACTGAACAGACCAAAATGCATTCATCTTTTACTTCACATGGTAGTGACCTTACTAGCAAATTCAGTATTTTCTAAAACTCTGTAAAAGTACTTTGATTGGTAAATTGGAGTTAAGTTCAAGGTTCAGGTCATTGTTCTTCAGTTGGCTGAATATTTATCAAGATGTTTAAGACGTGTGCCAAATGTAGAGAGAATTCACGCAGGAGAACTGTCTCACATACCTCATAGTGCTTCCCATCTCTGTTCTTCACTCCCTCGAAATGCCAGTGGTGCTCCTCTGGGTAAAAGAGCTAAAATTCTCCCTGCAGATGTCCCCCGGCTTCCACAGAGACAGGCCAGTCCTCCGTTCTGTGGAATGTTCCTTCCTCGCCTTGAGTTCTGACTTGGTGACTTTCTCAGAAATGACTTCCTGAACCAGCTTCCGTGTGCGCTACCCACTATGACAGTCAGGAGAGGAACACAACGGGCCCAAGTCCAAAAACTGTTCCTTGCCTATCCTGACTCCGTATGTTGGGACCCTTGTGTGTCCAAGATCAGATTGATGGGAAAAGGCTCCCCCCAACCTTCCTGTCCACACCGGGTGATGCTGGGGTAGTTACAGGAGTCCTCCCCCAACTGAAGAAAGAGCGTTTATCTGTGCTTTGTGCCAGAGACACTAGGTAGGAGTTGTGGAATGTGTTAATTAGTAGGTTCTCCAAAGAAACCAAACCAATAAGCAACAAATGGATGGATGGATGGACAGATGGATGGATGGATGGATGGATGGATGGATGGATGGATGGACAGTGAGAGATTTGTTTGGTGCTGGCTCTGGTGATTTTAGGGTGAGAAGTTCCATGATGCCCTCTGCATGCCTGAGCCCTGGAGAAATGTGTAACATGGCCCAGGTCAAAGGCATGAGAACACAGGGTTCTACAGGTACAAGTCCTGAAGTCCAAAGCCCAAGGGCCCTGAAATTCTGAAGTCCAAAGGCAGGAGCAGGAAGGTTCTCTGGTTGCTAGAGAGAGAGAGAGACAGAGAGAGAGACAGAGACACAGAGAGAGGAGACAGAGGGCAAAGCCCCAAGTACAGACTCACTTTTTTTCTGCCTTTTTGATGTCTCCAGCTCCTCAGCTGATTAGATGGTTGAGTGAGTGCAGGTCTTCCTTAGTGCAATCCAAATGCTGATCTCTTCCGGAAACACCCTCACAGACACACCCAGGGATAATACTGTACCAACCTTTTGGGTGTCCCTCAGGCTAGGCAAGTTGACACTTACATTTAATGTACACAATGAGCAATGCCACTGTCCCTACTATCACTCCCCTTCAGTTATACGAGCTGGATCTTCCCCTTTGGAATTCCTAAAAGAGTTACCCCAACACACACACACACACACACACACACACAAATCCCATATATATGAACTTAAGTGCATAGATACCTTTTCAGTCTTTGAGATTCCTTGATTTTAGCAGCTCTGTCCCCATAAGGAGGGGAGGCTCCTTCCGGATTAGCCCCCAGAAGCAGCTCAGACTGTAAGAAAACCCAGGCCACTTCTCTTGGGAAGACCCCAGTAGGCCAGAGCTACAAGTTGCAGCACACAGCTGACCTGGCTGCCAGCTGAGGACCCTGCTTCCTGTAAAATGTGCTGCAAGGCCACTGTGAGTTGGCTCTAGGTGCTTAGGGGTCTGCATTGTCCTTTACTTGGAATAAATGGATCTTCCTTTGTTTCTTTTGTCTTCCAGTTTATCTATGATGAAGAAATTGTGTGGTAAGCTTTTAAAGTGTATTTTACATTGCTTGGGGGAGGGCGGGTATGGGGGGATTAGTTTCCGGCATCCTCATTTGTTAGTTTGCAGAATCTTTTTTAGAATCATTTTTCATAAATGTAAGCTTCTAACTTGAGAAAGGGTGGCCATCCTAAGAAATTTTGGCTTTGTCCTTTCAAAATGAGAAAAATTGTTTCCCTCCATATTCTCGCCCTGCCAAATGCCAAGATTTATTTTAGTGCCAAAATAATGACAACAGCACCACTGTGGTATTTTGCACAAGGAGAATCCAGTAACACACTTATTTTGGGGATGGAGCAGTGACAGAGGTTAAGACAAGGCAGTGAGTGGGAGTAGGGTCGCAGGCAGCAGAGACCCCTGGCAGTCCAGACCTAACGGCGCCACACCAGGGCTCCCCTCATGCCTTACATGAGAATCAGTTCCAGGTGAAGTAAAGGTCTATCAAAATCAAAATGTTAATTTTTTTTTTTTTTGTGGTTCAGAGCACTGAACCCAGGGTCTTTGCCCTAAGCTACATCCCCAGCCTTTTTATTTTGAGACAAGGTCTCACTAAGTTGCCCAGATTGGCCTCAAATTTATGATCCTCCTGCCTCAGCCTCCCAGAGTGCTGGGATTACAGGCATGTGCCCCCACGCCTGGTTTTAAAAAGCAAATTTTAGAAGAAAATATACAGACTCTTCAGCTGTTCCTTTAAAATTATGATGCACAGTGCATTAACTAGGGTTATTCCTGTAATTATTTTGCTATAAAATTTTCTTTTATCTTTCATAGAATAGTGCTTTTAAGTATTTTCTTTATTAATATTTACTGGTAGGACATTAAAATTAAAAAAAACACACACACACACAAGAACTCATTTTTATGACATCCAAGTGGGAAGTCAGCCCTTAAGCTAAGTAAAGCACAAGCTCCCGAGGAGTAAGTTGGTGGGGAGCTCCATTCCGAAGCGCAGGAACGCACCTCACGTTCGTGTGCCACACGCTTGGCCTGCTCCTTACCATGATCTGGAGCCTGCACCTGTGGGTAATCACTGGCGGGAATACTCAGACCGTAAGGGCATCGGTTGCGTACTGTGCACCCAGAGAAACCTGATTCTGGTCTCATCCTGGCCCCCAACCTGCTGCATGACCCCATAAAGCCTGTCCACCATCAATCTCATTTTCCTGAGGGGCGGATGGAGCTGGGGTGGTGGCTAGATGGTCAGGGGGCTCCATGCAAGTAAAGGAGGCGCGTCCCAAATGACTGTCACCCCCACCAGGCACACAGGGCCTCCGTATGCATCTGTCAGATGAACAAGAAGCCCAGGGGTGTGGTCAGAAGCACAGACACCCTCATCCACAGGGGCATTCACAAGAGAAGAGCGTTAGTACTTTCTAGAAAAGCCCCCCTCACCACCATACTGTGCTCAGCATGGCCCAGGAGGCGCCTATGCCCTGCTCCACCTGTCCCTGAGGACTTGAGCCCCTGCTGCGCCCACAGCCTGTCTGGTCCTTGGCCAGAATCTTGAGTGATTGTACGTTTTCTCAGAGTTCAGTGCCCAAACCCCAGGGCATGGCAGCCCTGGTCCTCCCTTTTTCTAGGTCTCTGGGATGTGGGGGCTTCATGTGGGTTCTGTGCACCCCAGTAGTCAAGAAGGTAACCCTTTGGCCTTCTCTCTCTGTCACCATGAGGACTCTCAGTGGCAAGGCAGCCTCGAGCTGGGGCATCACACTCATTCGCCTGGGCCCTGGAGCCCAGCAGCGGGCACTGGAGCCAGCGCAAGGAAGGACATCCAGCCTGCCACCCGCCTGCACCGTTTAGTCCCAACCCATTCTCCCTTGTCTCTTCCAGGTGGGAAGGCCTGGTGCTCATCATCTTGTACGTGTTTTACATTCTGATCATGAAGTAAGTGCCTTCTTCCCTCCTGCTCCATCCTGCTCTCATCATTGCACAGAGCAGGGAAAATGCTGTTGCATCTCTGAGTCACTTTGGGGCAGCCCCTGTTGTCTGGTGCAGCCCTGCTGGGGGCAGCCAGTGTGGGAGGACAGATGACCAGACACTGTTTTGGAAGTGCTGTCTACAATCAGGTAGGGGAGTCGTGCTGAGTGGCCAGTGTATGGAGGATGACACTGCCCCCCCGAGATGAGTCACCAGCAAAGACCTCTGTCCCACCCTGCTGTGGGCAGCTTCCCCATTCGACAGAATAACCACTCTTTTCTGCTGGTTAAGTAAATGTCCTGATCATTCGATGCCACTCTTCCAAAGGCCAAGCAGCTTAACTTCTCAGGGCCACTGCTTTGCCCAGCTGCAGAGGCCCCCACTCATAATCCTGGAGGTCATGGACACTGTGTTCTGGGTTGAACCCAAACCATCTCAAAACCCCAAGGAACCTTAGCCATAGAGAGGAATGCAATCCTGACACATTCCTTGAAGTATAAATTGTATTCGTGGATGAGTGGATGAACCTTGAAGCCACCCTGCTAAGTGGAAGAAGCCAGTCACGAAGGACAAATACTACCTGATCCCACGTACATGTGGGATCCAGAAGTCTAGTTTACAGAGTCAGACACAGATTAGAGGTCACAGAGGGGGCTGGAGGGATGGGCACATTGATCCATGGATGCAGAGTTGCCATTTGGGGTGATAAAAATGTCTGGAAAATACTAGTGATGGTTGTACGATAGCGTGAATGTGATTAATCTCCCTTCAGTGTGCACTTGAAAGTGGGGAGTAGTTATACTGGCAATTTTTGTTATATATTTTTTTCTACCAAACACCCCACAAAACTATTCACAGACCAAGTCACATTCTGCTTTCCCTTCTCCCTCACAGGTAGGTAATTAAAGAAGAAAGACAGCATTCCGAGGGTTATGAGAATCGTCATAGTTAGATGTTTTCATGAAACACTTAGTATATCCTATTAAAATGGGTGATAAACTGCCACACTAAAAGAGAAGTGTCCTCAAGGGGTCTCCTCTCTGAATGCCCATCAAGTAGGAGCCTCTCAGGGGATGCGGTGCTGGCTATGAGCGAGGCAGGAGGGCCACCAAGGGGCCTGTGTGAACCACAGTTACTGCTGGGAACAAGGGACAGGCCAGTGATGCCTCCTTTGAGCCTGTCCCTTATGCTGAACTGAACTCCTTTTATTAGAACAGACTTATAACATACCATAAGTAGGATTCAGTCATTTGCTTGAGCAGAAGGTCTCTGCTCCCAGCAGGAAGCCCCCTGATAGCAGGTGTCCCCAGCCTGTGCATTGTTATGGGGGTCCTGCTGGGAGACGCCCCCCCATGGGCTCTGCTGGTTGCCCAGAACCATGCTGACTGCACAGACTGCGGTAGAGCACAAGACCCAGTAGATAAATACCACCCACCGCGTTGGCAGGGACCCCTCCTCTACCCTGACCCCCTGCCTCGCCTGACTTGCAGGTACAATGTGAAGATGCAAGCCTTTTTCACCACCAAACAAAAGAGCATTGCAAACGGCAACCCAGCCAACAGCGAGCTGGAAGATGGTAATGACTTCTATGACAGTAGCTATGATGACCCTTCCGTGCCATTGCTGAGGCAAGGTAAGGCTGAGCAGACAGGAGTGGGGACACTTGTCATGGAAGCCACCTCCTTCCCTTGCATGCGCGCACACACACGTGCGCACACACGTGCACACACGCACGCACACACGTGCACACACACTCCTACACTGTCATGTTCTTACCTTTGGTCACACCCCAAATAAGGAGGGAGAATTATGGTTTAAGGTGTATGCAGAGCGGTGTTTGCTTAGCTGTAAGAAGGATGGACGGAGGGTACACCAGGCAAGAAAGTCAGGAGTTCCATCTGTGGAATTTGCCCAGGGCTAAGAGGCCTTGCCTTTCTTAACCATATTGCCATGGAAACTTCTAGGTGGAGACGACATTTGAGTTCTGTCCTCATGCTCAGTCTCCAGGCAGGTGGCTCTCCAGCCACCACACCAGAAGGAGAGTAAGGACTGCCAGCTGGTGGGCTTTTACAGAAAACCACTCTTGGGCTGGGGAGGTAGCTCATAGTAGAGCGTTTGCCTAGCATTCATGAGGCCCTGGGTTCAATCCCCAGCACCACAAAATATTTTTTTTTTTTTACAAAAAGAACCTACTCTTACTCAACCCTTGTCACTTTGAGTGTTTTCCACAAAAAATTTAAAAATACAAAATTTAACGTCTTGGCAGGAAAAGGGGGAACAAAGCCCTTTCCCTATCTCTCTTATAAAATGCCATTTTATACTGAAGTATTTTTAGTGATCATGGAACTCAGCTCCCTAGATCAAGGTGTTGACTGGTTTCCAGGTAGCCTTTCTCAGAGCCTGGGTCACCTGACCATTGACTGCCATGTGTCTCAAGCTGGTCTAACTCAGAGAGCTCACTAGAGGACACACAGCCTGTCCCAGGCATAACTCGAACAGGAAGGTGCTAGGAAAACATGCTGTCATTGTGTGGCCCTCTGGGCAGCTGCCCTTGGCTTGGACATACCACCTGTGTTGTCACATGATGGGTGGCACCAGGATGGGGTGTCCCAGGAGCAGGTGCTACGGCTCCTGCCTCAAAGACTCCATCCTTCTGAGCCCATCAGTTCCCAAGCAGCCTCCTGTGACAGGGCTGGTTCTACAGAACAGATCCTGGAGCCTGCAGTATTGCTGGTGTCCTCGCCCTCCAAGACAGAGGCCCCAAGCACCAAGGCTCCCTGGGGAAGGAGCCCCCTACTAACACCCTCCTTCAATAACCCCCTGGCGTCTTCGCCACCATCAAGAATGCTGCCCCAGACTCCACCGCACGCTAATCATCTCTGGCAATCTCTGTCGGCCTCTGTCTCCTTAACTCTCCTCCTCTTCTAAATTGTAAGTAATCTGCTCTCATCCAAGCAATAACACCTGCATTTAAACATGAATAAACCCACCACGAGCCCAACCCAACAGTGCTCACCTCGTTGGAGGTTAGTGTCCACCTCCACAAATGCATGGGCCTCCTGGCTGTGTCTTCTAACCCACACGCCTCCTGTCTGCTGAGCCTTGCTGCCTGTTTGGTGGGGTGTGTGTGTGTGCGTGTGCGTGTGTGTGTGGTGTGCGGTTTGTGCATCTTTGTGCCATTAACTCTTGCATGGGTTTGCTCTCTGGCCCCTCCCTGGCTCCTCTACTACATGGGATCTGGTAACCAGTGCAGTGGGACAGCCGTGTCTTTCTTCACAGCCCTGTAGAGGGGACATCACTGCCTGCTTCTGTGTGCTGTGTTCATAAGCAACAGTTCAGGGGATCTGGAGGCCAATGTCAAGTCTCCCAGGACACCAGCGCTCAGCATGTTTGTGGAGGTGGCAAAGAAGAGGGTCAGGGCTGGGAGCCTTGTTCAGCTTCATGAGGGGAAGGAAAGGGTCAGAGAGAATGCAGTCCACCCTGGAGTGTGGGGTTTATCAAACACACAGGCCTCAGCCAGCAGCTCACCCTGCACCCTGAGATAAGCAGGCTCTGCTCCTGGGACTCTATTGCCCAGGGTCGGGCTTGGGATACAAATCCTTGACCTCACTGCTGGCATTAAGAAAACAAAGTTAGAAGCAGTGTTTGGAGGGGGACCCCGAGACGGAGCAAAGGGCTTGCAGGCAGTGCAGATCCAGTGCTGTCCGCTGTTTTCCAGCATTTTTTGCTCCTGGGGACCCTTGTTGATTTGTAAAGTTTCATCCGAGCCCGTGGAAAGAAAGGTCCCACCACAGGAGTGAAAGGTGCCGTCTGAATGGCAGGTGCACTGTTCTGTGAGGCTTAGGTGAGGAGCAGAAAGACCCT
>RJWT010050706.1:0-10809 GCA_004365215.1 Cuniculus paca
CACCCACTGCCAGCACAGATCTCCACGCCTGCAGCTCTCCTTCACTCCTGTGCCTCTCCAGAGACCTCCGGGGTTGACCGCAGCTGCGACCTTGACCGCAACCGTGATTGCGCGCCTCCAGGCTCAGCAGGTCTTCTGGCAGGGTGAATTCAGCTCCAGCCTGAGGCGTTGCCAGCCACCACCTTCTTCTTCATTTAAATTCTTTTTATTCTCTTTGTGGGCTTCAAGTCATATTTTAGATTCTTCCTTGGTTCAGGGGACCCAGGTCCTTCCTTCTTGTCCTCTCCATGATGTTATATTCCAGCATCTGAACTGTTTCTCTGAGAGAGACTGTTTACTCTGCTGCTTACTGTTCCGCCATCTTTAGCTCCTCCACCAGGAGATTAATTTAGTACCCCACATGCTTAATCCCAATATTACATACTCTAAATCTAGCCAGCCCTGAAAAGTCCCACCTGAAGCTTTGGGGGTTCATCTGTATGCAAACTGTATCTAATACTAACTTTGATTTTCTTCCTATTGCTCCAATTCAGAGTTATCATAATAATATTGTCATTCTCAGTTTAGTGCAGTCTCTTAAATTGTAGAGCTATTCACACAATTAGTATATTTGTATTGGTGACAATATAGTACTGGTCTAAATTTGTTCAGTAGTTTTAAATATGTTGGGGGTATTCCTTGAATGTTGAATAGAGTGAACGTGTGAATGTTAAAAATACAAAAAAAGAAGAAATGCTACAAATTCATTCTCTGAAATTCAACCTCTAATTACAATACTTGAACAACACACAGAAGGAATGGTTTTATCTAAAAATGCTATCTTGGGAATGTCATTAATTGTGATGTTTTTGGAACACACTGGATGTCCCTTCTTTGGAGTTATGCCATACCAGGAGTACCCTCAACCTTGAAATGTTTTATGTGATAAAAGAGGTGTCAGTGGAAGAAGGCATGTTTTTGCTCATTCAACTGTACATATTTATAGATGAATTCAAGAGACCACACATGGTAATGTAAAGAAATTTGATGTGGCACAGAATATTTTCTTCCAAGCACAGTAATTAATCACTAGGACTATCTAATTAATTGAGCTAAGACTACACTATGTCTGAAAAAAGCGAGCAAGCAAAAGAATAGACAAAGGAAAGAACCTAGGAAGCTCTGCAACTTCCCTGCACTGGGAAAAATATTTTGATCAAAAGTTGGCTCTAAATAGATTGCTGGGATAGCCCTGTTTACCCTACAACTGTCACCTCAGCACTGGTCTGGGGTGATGAGAAAGCTGGCTTGTGGTTGTTGAGTGGATTTCCTCAAAGTGTGGCATGAGATTTAGGATGAAGTGTTTTCCTGGAATTCATCAATGTGTCAAGTCATTTGAATTAAGGAATATATTAGTCTTCAAATGTTTAGGAATTCTAAACAAAAATAAAGGCAATAAACATTACTGTCCAAAAAATTAGCATCCAATGTATTTGTTAGAGGCCATTAGTACTGATATGTTTTTAATGTATTGATATTGCAATATATTTTGACAAACTTGCCTACTGCTGAAGTACCAGCAGAGCTCTGTCTGGATTATTGATTTTAAAAGAACATATTCTTTTTGTACTGGGGATATAGTTTGAATGGATGGATTTGGTCAACTACAAAAATGAATTTGACTCTTAAGCTCACTCCATAGTTTAAAAGAAAAGTTCAAACTGCCTTCAGGAAAATGAATACTGATAGGGCTGGACAAAACTGTAAATGTAAGAGTAGAAGACACATTTTCTGAATATTGCCTGTTGTTGTCTGAACAGCCCAGATGTCTTCTGAATTGGTAAGATTATTCCTCATCCCCCATTCTGGCACTGTGAATCTTATTTCTTTGTCTATTTACCCATGCATACAAATAACACTAATTGGAAAATAAATCTTATAAAAAGAATATCTATCTTTCTGTTACCTCAAAGCCATTTTTTGCTTTTATTTGAAGAATTAATATGCTCATTCTCATTTCATAGAAATGCAGACAAAACACATGTCTCTTTCCAATACTATCTGTGTAACTAATATATCTTTAAGCCCTGTCTTGTGCTGAATTTGAAGAAAGATTCAGCCTTTGTTTTGAAGGGCTAATAAAATAGGACCAACCTATGCTTAGCATAAAGTAGTGGAGATACAAAGAAGGGATTCCTTGTAAAAAAGAAGATAAAATGATACACTCTTAAATTTTTTAATAGCTGTGTCTTTAGGGTTAATTTTGAAAAATGAAAATAACAAGACAGTCCACATTGAGGCAATAAATGGAATAGTTAGAATAGCAGTTTTTAATCCATTTTTCTATCTCATGTGGAGGAGTGCCAACCTCTGGATTGGTTCTCAGCAGCTACATTCTCATCTTGTGGCAGCACCCAGTGGCATCCATGCCTGATAGTTCTGATGACAAGAGAGGCCCAAGTCTCTGCACTCAGCTATTGCCCCTTTGTGATCCACTTGATGGAGATTGGAGGGATCTTAGCTGGGAGCCCGAGAACGAGCAAGGCTTCTTCTGAGCAAGGCTCAGGGCCATTTTCATTGTTAGGGAACCCAAAGATGCTGGGGACCATCCCTAGCCGATTTCCCTTGTCTGCTGCCATCTTACGTGAGCTGCTGCTTCTCACCTTTCACTGAGCACTGGGGGCTTTGGGACTGGCATTTTCTGTGTGCATTTGTGCTGTGAGAAAGGGAGTCCCAAGCTGGAGAATGATAACCCTAATGTCAGCCTTGAAAGATCACTTCCTTCTCTTCCCCGGAGAGGCTCATAGTCGCCTGTAGCAAGCAGCCTGCCCTTTAGGAACAACTGCTGTTCTCGTTTCCTGAGCCGACTCCATGTGTTGTGAGAGTCTGTGCTTATTTGAGTCTGGGTTTTAAAAATGTCTTCTCAATAACTGATTATTCTGTGATGACATTGAAATTTGGGTTTTTTTCTTTCTCCAACAACATTTACTTTAAGCATCATTGCAGAGATTTTCAAAACTATTTATAATTAAGTATTCAATTATTAATATATCTTCATAAATTTTAATTATTATTTTCTAAAGCTTAACTACACTTGTCTAAAATTTGGGGGTTGCTTACCTGAAATGTAAGATTCAACTAGTCATACTTTAGGATAAAATTTTTAACAATGAAATAAAATTTAAACTGCTGCATCTAGAGTCAGACTTTATAATCTACTAAATATTAAAGTTAGGGTGTTTGTGCTTTGTCACTTACAAAATTTCTTCATTCTTCAACATCTACCTTAAACTAAAACCTATGGTCTCAAGAAAGAGAGGGGTTTATCCCCCCACAATCCAGAAATGTAAAGTCACTATATCTTCCCTTCATTTTTATTTCTTTATGTGTGGGCTTTTCTCATGAGTATGATCCATGTACATTATACCCATTGAAACCTCTCCCTGCAAAACATGTGACATGAAAGGAACATATGGAACAAGGGCGAGGTGAAGAGAAATGGTTAAAATGTATTTTGTGCTTGCATAAATTTGTCAAAATGAAACTCATTAATCTACATAACCAATACATGCTAATAAAAATAGGAAAAATAAAATACTTTCTATTCTTCATTGATAAAGATGACTTTTATCATGTAGGAACCCTCATTTCCCACATTATTTAGAGTTTATTATAAATAGAAGAAATTATGCCTCTCTAATAAAGTAGTTCTATCTTTGGTAAAATGCATGAAAATTACGGCAGATTTTCTATCTAGAGTTCTGATTAAAAAACAAATAAGCAAATAAATGTCTTTCCAAATGTTGTACTTGTTGAAGCAATATCTAAGTTATCCTGTAAATATTTGATTCCATGGTTTGTTTGATTCCTCACTATCTTCAATTAACAATGGAACAGAAAAGAAAAAAATGGTAACATAACTGGGCATTTCTGGGTCCTCACCTTAATCAGTAGATAAAAACGATTAATTTACATCAAAAAAGGCCTTCAATCTAATTCTTATCATGAAGATTACTTTTGATAAGAGTAACTGTTACAGAGAAAATGCTTTATAAGAAATTAAAATTGAATAATTACAGACAATCATCATTCATGGGGCTTTTAACATTGAATTATGAAGAAGGAAAAGCATTTTATATTTTGATATTACTAAATAACAAAATAACTTTCTGTGTAGCCAGTTTCTACAATTTTTATGAAGTTTATTTTTTTAATAATCTTTTTTGAGATAGGTATTTTTTTTTCAATTTCTTTGAAAAATATTAGAGGGCAAGAACTATGTTTTGTTAATGAATTCCTAAACAGAAACCCCAAAATATAGTGGGGAAGAAACTCAGGTAAGGAGGGCACTCTGACCACCACTTGATAATCATTTGCAACACCAGAAACATCAAGCATTCTCTACTCTGCTGGAGAACTCCCTCTTTATAACTTGAAAATGCAATATTACTGACTCACATGTTTAATCACATGACTTTCAAAGTACGTCAGTTTCTTTCTACCATTTCCAGATTGAAGTTTAATTGACCCATAGTAGTTCTTTGGAAATGCTGGTGATAGGTTGAGATAACAGAAAAGAAGAAACTTGAATGAGTCAAACTATAGGATCTGATTAAGAAATAATTTTTCTTACATATTATTTAATACCAGCTTCTGTAATGAGGATCTAGATGGAAAGGAATACAGAAAAATGACTCTAGATTAAGGGTTTTAATGAATAGGGATAAGCCATGCAGGTAACAATCTATGTAGGACCTATAGTTTTCTTTGCTTAAGGCCACAGAGACTAAGGAATAATCACTCTGGCATTACAGAGTAGTGGAAAAGTTCCAAAATTCCATGACAATTGAAATCAATGACTTAACATGTAGTTGCAGACAAAAACATACACACACATACATATAATCACCTCACCAGGAAGTTGGAAGTTATTTAATATTAAGTTTTTGGAGTTTAAAAGCATTGGAAGAGTCATAATGAAATGAAAACAGTATTAGGAAACATTGAATTTAGGCATTGTTCTTATGTGCATCACCATTGTCGATCAGTGATTCAATAATGTCTCAATTTCTTTTTCTTTATCAGTCTAGTAAGGAGCTCGGATGAAAGTATTTGTATAGTTCTTTCAGTTCCTAAAGTCCTGTAAACTTGTAACTTTTTCTTTTTGGGTCTGCAGAGTAAGCATCTCTCATAGTCACCAAAAATTCTTGCATAACCAGAGGTTCCAAATGCATTGAAGGACTATACATAAAATTTTTAAAAGCATCTTCTAATGATTTTATTTATTCAAGTAATTTTCTTCATTCTCAACTATTACAGCAAGTGCAAATGATGTTTTGAGACAAGACTTCATGACGGTCTCTCACTTGAAAATAATACATATAAATGTGTGTTTAACAAGAAAGCTTTGTTTAAGAATGAGATATTTAACAGAGAGAATAGCAATTGCTATTAGCCATAATGATGGCTACCATTTGAAAGCAACAGCAAAGACCATCAACAGCTATTGTTGCTTTCTAGGTCTAGGAGGTATGGATAAAAGAAATAAAGGGGGAGGATTGAGGGTCAGAAAAATACACTTTTGAAATGTTGAATTCATATTTTCAAATGCCACTTCATTTAAAGTGTATTTCAAATAATTGGCAAATATCAGAGTCCCTTCAACATTTTGCTGAGCTGAAATTTCATTTGACAACAAATGGAGATACTAAAGTATAAGTTAGAAATGCTTAGCCTGTGTGGACCTACTGACATGGGACCAGGGGCTGGAATATTTCCTTGACCT
This sequence comes from Cuniculus paca, assembly GCA_004365215.1. Taxonomy (NCBI): domain Eukaryota; kingdom Metazoa; phylum Chordata; class Mammalia; order Rodentia; family Cuniculidae; genus Cuniculus; species Cuniculus paca. The sequence goes on from RJWT010050706.1 coordinate 5,765, forward strand.
ACAAGTGTGTACAATTTCGTCACTTCAGGATAAGTCAGATATTTTTCCAGGTTCCTCCTGTGCACTATTCATTTAGAGGAATCTCAGGTTCACCGTGCAGTGCATTAGAGGGATTCTCTCACCCTTTGCTCAGCATATGAAGTCTGTGACTCATGGCCTTGTGGGACAGATCCTGAAACTAGCAGTGAGAAATTGTTATCTGGATGCATGTCTCAAGCCTCAGTCTTTCTGTCTCTCTCTTTATTCTCCTTGATGACCTAAGATATTTCAGGAAGAAATCTTAACTGATCTTCATTTTGGTATCATGATTCAAGTGATTGGAATTTGCCTGGGTAAGTAAATTTTTGAGAACAGAGTTAGAAACTCAGTGACACATGCTCTTCAGCTAGGTTTAACATGTCAACAAATGTGAAGTACTTCATGTGTACTCGGCCTGACACTGTGATGGGTGATTTGTTAATGTCCAAAAATGCAGGTAAGCTTGTACTGAAATCTCAAAATTTTCTTCCATTGGGTGGTCTCATGTACAGAGCAATTCCACTTACTTTGCAGAACCATTAAACCATTATTTTTCATTGAGTGATAACTATGAAAATAAGCTCCTCACATATTTTTATTTTAGCTAAACAGTTTGCTCCATATAGGAATAGAAAATTCTACATTTTGAAATTTCTTTAATATTTGACTATTTTAAATATGCATCACAGATGGTACAGTGACCATGTTTTCTTATATGATTAACCTTGTTTATGAGTTTAAATTTGCTTTAGTAATTCTTGAATAGCATGCCTCTCTAACAAAATCTGTTAATTTTTTTCATAATTAATAAGGAAAAAGTTTCCTTCCCAAACATTGGTCTTAGTTTTAGAATACAAGTATCTTACTTACTTATATTACAGATGTAAGAAATGTCATAGTTTCATTGAATTTATTCCCTACTATATTATCTTTCTGACAAGCACTTGTAAGTGAATTGCCTTCTGACTAAATGAGTATTTGATTAAGTTACTTAACGAAAATGATGAATTGGTAACAAATAAGAAGTATGTGAAATTGTGTTTCTTAGCAGTCAGCTTAGAATTTCACAATTAATGAGCATTCTATCACAATGATAGTGCCAGTGTGTAGCTTCATAAAGTATGATGTTGTATGTGGGAATTTAACATGACTCAAGATAGATATTATTGAGGTAAACATTGATAGTTACCATATCAATTGACATGCAATTTAAAGTGATTAGAGTACATTTTCTTTGTACAGTGTCATCAAATGTGAGAAACAAAATTAAAAGAGAATCAGGAAGCACATGAGGCTTGTCGCTTCTAGGTTATCTGTTAATGGTATCCAAGGATGAATTTCTGGTATTAGATTTTTGGCTGGTATTGTTTCCACTTCCCAGTTTCTCATGAATTTGCACCAGACCACTGGATATGATGAAATCTTTAAAATCTATTTACTAATATTAGTGTATTTTAAGAATATACATGGAATAGCTCTTCTTCTCATAGACTGTATGTGAAGTCATAGAAGGACACAGTCATGGACATACATCAGCCTCAGTGTCACCCCATACCTATAGGTGATGGAGTATGGTGTTAGAAAAGGCCAGTGGCAGCAGAAGCCCCAGGCAGTGCTAATCAGCAATATGCCAGTGTCAATCTCCAGGTAAGAGGGCTGAGCCGAGGAAACTTGTGCTGGAAAATAAATTATGCCCAAGGTAGCGATGTCTTAGATGAATCATTTATAGTCAGAGGAGCTGCTGCTGAGGTAAATATTTCACCAATTTAGGCTATATAGATAGGGCAGCAAATAATCTAATAATCTCAACAACAAAGATGAAAACACAATTAAAATTCGCCGAAGAGAAATGAAATCCAGAACAAAGAAAAAGAACGGTAAACTCATTACAAATAACGACTTTCACCTAAGAAAACAGCTATTAGGAAGATAAGGACAAGATTTTAAAACTTTAGGGAAACTTATTTTTCAACAAATGGCCATTCAATGAAGAAGGAATAACAAATGACACTAGACAAATTAGATGCCCCTGGGTGTGCTGTGTTTAAAGGTGTCTGTGCTTCACAGAGAGAAGCTGCATATCTGGTGGCAAAGGGACATATACTTTTTATTCCAAAATCTATTCTTGTCATTTACACATATTCAGGTACTCCTTTTCAATTAAAAATTGGATTTGAAATAAAAATTTCACACAATATTCTCATGTCAGATATTTTATTTGATCTTCACAGCAGCGCAGTGAAATAGATTGGGCTAACATCGTTTTTTTATTTAGTTGACGCATGCTCAAGTTCATGAAACCGAAAGTATGCCTAAAAGCATAATATTAATGAAAATAGATAAATTTCTTGTTGGCACTTTAATAATATTTACAAAAATTAAAAGTATTCAAGCTACGTTATCTACTATTTCTTCTTGGATTTTCTTGTACATAAATTTTCCCACAGGTGCGTGAAGAGATTTATAAGAAAGATTCTTATAGATTCCTTTATAAAGACAACTTAATTGGAGGCTTTAAATATGCACAGATGTAAATGTGGTTAAGAATGAAAAACTACACCGTCTTTAAAAAAATGAAGTATGTAGGGTATGGAAGGGTGAAATGCGCCCTGCATATGTTATGTGGAAGAAGTCAACCTGACAATGAATATCATTTGGATTCATATGCAATATAATAAATATTAATGATACACTGTTAATACTCTCAGGAAGAATAGGTATCGAGTTACTTAGTATGGCAGAATTTTCAGAAGCTATTATTTTCAAGTTATGTACTTGTAGAGTCTATATTTAATTAAGTTCTGTGCAATAGTAGCAATCCAAAAATAAGATGACAAAATGCTGGATTATGGAAGTTTATTCTAAGGTTATGTACATGTATGATATCATGTGAGTTTGACTTAGGAGTCTTCTAAAAACCCCAGCAAAAGATTGATATAACTATTTGTTATCCCAGGCCCATGAGCCTGGTGTCAGAGAAATCTCTGGGAAATTGAGCATTATGAATTCTGAGTTTAAATCAAAATTCTGTTTTTTTAGCAAGTCAGGTATTACAGCTGAGACTTTTTCTCATTTATAAAATGAGTATGACCTGCTCAGATGACCTAAAAGTTAGGCTTGTATCACCTTTCTCGTTGTTCGAAACAATATGCAGTGCTCCAATTTGAAGTTTAATTTGGCTCACATTTTAAGGTCATTAATTCAGTCTATAGTCAGCTGGCTCTGAGGTAGAGAGTATGGTAGAGAAAAGGTGACTAGTTCCTGTTAGCCAAGGAGCAGAGCAGGGGAACTGTGCCAGAGAAGAGACCAGACATAGTGACCAAGGTCAGGGACCAGATATAGCGGCCAAAGTCACGCTTCCTGCTCACCCAGACCTGTCCAGAAATGTGCACCACCAATCCTTCTGAGGGTATTCCAAGCCAGTCAATTTGACACAATCAAGCTTGATTGTCATAAAACTGAAAACTGAAAGCCAGTACATTACAATAAAATACACTATTTCCTAAAGGTCTGTAACCACACTTCTTATAGACCTATATGTATTGTCAAAAATTTAGAAAATGTCTAGATACCCCGAAATATCCTATGAGGGGTGCTGAGGGTGATTACCAAATCCAAAGCTGAGCACGAGGGATAGACCTGCACCATAGAAGAATTTTGAGATTCTGCGTAAAGTCCAAATTTATGGTTAGGAAGAAGGTAACAGCAGAATAGGATCCATACATTTGTCCTCTAGTCCATTAAGAATTATTATCATTATTTTGATGAGTTTTGTTTCCAATTTATCAACACAGATTTGGGAAAGTAGATGGTATGCTGGTTGACTCATCCTAATTCGGCCATTGCATTTCGTTTGGAGTAATGTAAGCTATAAGTAGATTATCAATTTGCATGTGGACATTACTACATCAGAGTTAATTTTCCCCCTAGAACAACATAACCCTTTAACAATATAATTCAAATTTACTCAATGCATTTATTTATAAAATATTTAGTGAACAGACAGGCATAGTGCAATTGCAAAACTTTAATATTTAATAATATAAAGAGGGTTCGGTTTTATTGTGATATTAATCCAATTTATTTTATGAGACTTTTAACCTTTGTTCCACTTTATATTAAGCAGTATTTCATGTATATGAAAAGCATAGCAAATAACAAAATGACAAGTACATACAGACAACCTAGATCTATCAAATCTCCATGGTTTGCTATGGTAGTCTCAGATACGTGTAAGAAACAGATATTTCAGAGTATCTGAAGATGTCTGCACTCAGTAAAAATCTTTCTTCCCTACTCAGAGTTAATGACCATATAGAATTTGCTAGTTTTTATTGTCTTAACATGTTTCTAAACTCTTGTTTCATAAAGAGGTATGTTACACTTACACATTTATTTAAGTAAGCTTTCAAAATGTAGCCAAATTCATATACACACTATATGTATTCATGTGCAACTTGTTTGCTTTATTTAGTATTATTTTTGACATTATTAATATTTTTATGAAGTTCTTTTTCAATCATTTTAACTTTTATTTAGCATTGCACTAAATATTTGTTCAAGAGACACATTGATTGTTAAAGAAAGGATTACTCAATTATATTTGATAAAGTACAGTAAGGAAGTATATTTGGGATGACACCCATGGCATAGGGACCCCAGCAATGGAGTTTTGCAGTAGCAAAAAGATTGGGTTCAACTCTGAATATTATAAAACTAGCCTGGCATTTATATTAAGTAGCAGAGTGGTGCTCAGTAACTAAAAAATGACTAAGAGTTAAGGTGGGTCTTCACTGATTTGATTTAACAGTATTCTTGCTGGAAGGCCAACACTATCAGATATCCCCTGAGATTAGGGGTTTGACTGTAGGAACCTGACCAGATGCTGAGGGTGATCAGATGACAAAAATTAAAAATTCTTTTGCATTAAAAGTCTATTACCAGGAAGTGCATAGATGGTCCTGAGGCAAATTCCAGATACCTGACCAAAGTTTGGTCAGATGGAGAATCTTTGTCAATTCATAGTT
>RJWT010050707.1:0-10808 GCA_004365215.1 Cuniculus paca
CTGTTTTATAACTTTATAAAATTATTTTCCTCATAACACTATAAGTCCATACCTTCTCAAATATTGCAATCAAATTAATAGAGAACTGACTAAAACTAATCAAATCAAAGAATAAAAGCATTATTGGACTTCAAAACATGATGATAACAAATCAGCAATGGCTACCATAATGTCTCTCGTTTTCTTTAAAGTAGCTGTTATGGACAGCTATTTTGAAGAAAACAAGAGACATTATGGTAGCCATTGGTGATTCCTTATTGTCTGGTTTGAAGGCCTGTAATGCTTTCATTCTTTTGTTTTGATTGGTTTTATACTCTTTTGCTTTTTTTGAATTTATTGTGTGTGAAGGCATGAACAACTATTTTGAAGAAAGCAAGAGACACTATGGTAGCCACTGTTGATTTCCGGCTGTCTTGTTTTGAAGTCCTGTATTGCTTACATTGTTCTGTTCTGATCTGCTTTGTTCTGTTCTATTCTGTGTTTTGTTTTATTTTATTCTCTTTAAAAAATAACAATAATACTATAAGTCCAATGAAGAGCTGAGCACAGTAGCACATGCCTGCAATCCCAGCATTCAGGAGACTGAGCCATGAAGATCATGAGTTCAAGGCCAATCTGAGCTAAACAGCAAGTTGAAGGCAAGCCTAACTACATAGTGAGCCCCTGCCTCAAAAAAATTGTTTTAAAAAGCTACAAGCTCAATAATGAGGACTTTGTTGGTAATTTTGTTCACTGCTAAATACTTCTTATGCCTAAATGCTTTGTATACTTTCCTGCACATAGGGGGCTTTCCTTAAGTGGCTATCAAATAAATAAAAAGAATTGTTCCATAGTATGAAACAATGTGTCTTTGAAGAAGAAATATTATCATGACCAGGTAAACAGAATTTTCACAAGTCTATAGTACTTTTTTACTAATAAAAATTATATTTACTTAGATACAGTCAGAATATCAACTGAACAGCTCCGACTTTTTGTTTTGAAGTTACAGAGTGGTATTAGTTGACAGAATAAAAATATTTTGTATAAGCTGCATCAGAAACACTTCAAGATGAAAAAACTACCATACCCATATATAACTAATATATGTTAGAACAAGAACCTGTTTTAAGTTTCCATACCATTATAAAATAAAACCCCATACTATATCAGGCAAGGTTAGTGGCCACTGAAAATACCATAAGAACACGGCAATCTAAAGACACATTTGGTAGTATGTCAACTATGCAAAACACTGTATGGTTTAAAAACAAGTCTTAAACAGTTTTACATTTTAAATTTTTTTTTCTTAAAAGGAATGAATTGCATGGGGAGGGTGAAATCTTTTATAGACCAAAAAAAATGTGCTAGAACCAACTTATTCATCATTATCATTTTTTCATCTTCATTTCCTCCTTATCCCCTTCATCTTCCTCCTTGTCCTTTTTCTTGCTTTGTTCAGCCTTGAAGATTTCCTTTTTTGCTTCATCAGGTTTTCCTTTAGCTCAGTAATCATCAATATCTTTTTCATATTTTTCCTTCAGTCAAGTAGATTTCTTTTCATAAGTCTTCTTGCCATCTGCAGCAGTGATATTTCACATGTCTGCAATAATACTAATGGATAGGATGGGATATTTTCATTTGATTTTTGGGTGATACTCAGAGAAGAAAAAGGTAAAAGGTTGCCTTTTAAGTGTGATAGGATCTTTGGCCTTTTTTTCTTCCTGTAGGAGGGACAGGTTTTCATTTCTCTTTCAAAATGGTCTTTGTATTCTTTTCCATGTCTTTAAATTTTCCTTTTTTATTAGCAGGCATGATCTTCTACCTCACAGAGCACTTCTTAGAAACTGACAACTTGATAGAAGCATCTGGATGCTTCTTCTTGTGCTTTTCTTGGCAAGTCTGCACAAAGAATGCATATGATAAAATTTTGCCTCTGAATTTCTTAGGATTTTCTATGCCAATGTTTACTTGTTTTTCCTCGAAGAGGCACAGAGTCATCCATTGCTGTGATGCTGTCTCTATGGAGCTCACTGTACTACAACAGATGTGAAAAGTCTATAGTTCTTAACTGGCAAAACTGTTTCTCTATTAAAAAAAATACAGAGATGGTGCTGATGGTGATGGAACACTGAAATGATACATTATTATCTGAATAACATTTAGCCAATAAAACATATTTTCTTTTAGTTTTAATTTTTTAGTACGTTTTCAGTACATAATGATTTACAATCCTCATGGGAAATTGGTACAGTACATGTATATAACACATCTAAACTCTTTTTGCTTTTCCTTCTCCTTGCCTTTCCCTACCTTCCATCTCTTGGTTCTCTTCCCTTTTCCAAAAGACATGTATCTCTATTTCCTATTATCTGTCTTTTATTTTGCTCTTTATTTATGTGTTGGGTTTCTCACATAAAATAAACTGTGTGAATACTATATTTAAGCTTACATGTCTGAGTAATTTCACTTAACATTATGGTCTCAAGGTGCATCCTTTTCCTACAAGTGACTCAAATATATCCTTCCTTATGGCAGAGTAGTACTCCATCATATACAAATGCTAAGTTTTCTTTACTCATTCATTTCTTGATGGACATATAGGCTAATTCCAAGATTTAGCTATTATGAGTTGTGTGGCCATAAACATGGTTATTTAGGTACCACTGAAATATGATGTCTTTAACTCTTTTTAAGAAGATACCTAGAAGGGGAATAAGGGAATAGCTAAGTCAAATAGAATTTCTATGCTTATGGTGTTTTGTTTTTTTTGAGACAAGGTCTCGCTATGTGGTTCACATTGGTCTTGAACTCACTATATAGTCCAGGCTGGCCTCAAACTCATGGGACTCCTCCTGCCTCAGCCTCTCAAGTAGTAGGCTCACAAGCATGTGCCACCATGCCTGGTCTCTATTTTTAGTTTCTGAGCAACATCCATTCTGATTTCCATATTGGTCATACTAGTTTGTAGTACTAACAACAAAGCAGAAGAATTCTTTTTTTCCCATAGTTTTGCAAGCATTTGCTATTATTTGATTTCTTGATGATCACCATTCTTTCTGTAATAAGATGAAAACTCAGTGCTGTTTTAATTTGTATCTGTCTAATGGCCAGAGATAGTTAACATTTTTTCATGTATTTAATGGCCATTTATACTTCTTCTGAGAAGTATCTATTCATTTCGGTTGCCTATTTTTTGACTGGGTCTTCTTTTTGGGAGATCTAATTTTTTGAGTTCTTTATATATTCTAGATATTAGTGCTCTGTCAAAGGAATAGCTGGCAAAAGTTTTTCCTATTCTGTAAATTGTCTCTTTACTCTGTTGGTTGTTTCTTTTGCTGTGAAGTTTTTTTTTTTTAATTCGATGTGATCCCATTTGTTGATTCTTAAAGTTATTTCTTGTGTAATTGGGGTTCTGTTTAGAAAGTCCTTGCCTATGACTATGTCTTCAAGAATTTTACCTACTTTATTTTCTATCAGATAAAGTGCTTCTGTTTTAGCTTTTAGATCTTAGCAATGCATTTTTATTTTAGTTTAGTACATGGTGAGATACATGTTCTAGACTTAATCTTCTGCATATGGTGAGCCAATTTTCCCAGCACCATTTTTAAAAGAAGCTATCTTTCCTCCACAGTATGTTTTTAGCTCCTTTGTCCAAGATCAGACAACTGTATATTTCTGCATCTTTTATCCTACTCCATTGATCCACATTTGTTTTGTGCCAGTACCATACTGTTTTTAACATTATAGCCTTGTAATGTAACTTTAAATCTGGGGTTGTGATGCCTCTTGCTTTGCAACTGTTGCCCAGAAGTGCTTTTGCTATTCTGGGTCTCTTTTGGTTCTATATGAATTTTAGGACTGTTTACTCTAGATCTGTGAGGAATGCTGTTGGTATTTTGATTAGGATTGCATTAAATGTATATATCAGTTTTAGAAATGGCCATTTTGACTATATTGGTTCTGCCTATCCAGGAACAGGGGATACTGCTCCATTTTCTGATGTCCTCTTTAATCCTCATTTTTAGAATACCAGTTTTCATTGTAGGGGTCCTCTCACTTCCTTGGTTAGGTTAATTCCTAAGTATTTAATTTTTCTTCTTGCTATTATAAAAGGTTTTGCTTTCCTAATTTCATTCTTTGAGTTCATTATTTAGCCAATAAAATTTTTTTTAAAAGTTTACAGGCATGACACAGTCTTGCTTTCAAAAGACATGAGAATGCAGAAAAATTAAGATTTGGAGAAAAAAGAATATATTAAAAGAGGAAAGTTAAGAAAGGAACAGATTTTTCACAGTGTCATAATGTCTCAAATGTGACTCTTAATTAAATTGATTATACATATCAATGAGATTCTTTCATACAAACATAAAAACTTATTTTCTATGATATACTGACTCAAAAGAGAAATATGGAAATGTAAAAATGAGAATGTGATACCCTTACCAACTGAACTGTAAATCTCAAGAATTCAGAGCACACAATAGGAAAGAACTGATTTGAAAAATTTTCTAGTCCAAGTCCTAATTTTCCATGCCGGCCATCTCCAAAAGTATACATAAGGCCTGTATCTAAAATGCAAAAAAAGAAGAGAATTATAAAAGTATTACTTGTATCCCTCTATTTGTAAACCAAAACAAATTAATTTACACAGCAATTAATACTTTTCCCATCAAATTCTACACTGAATTCACTTTGATCCATTGATTAACACTCTCTATGGTCTCAGCAGTCTCACACATAACAGTAGGCAATAGATACTCTGAGAATAAATTTCTAAAACCTGGCAGTAGCAACACAACACAAGATCTTGCAATATACATATTATCAAAGGGAAACAGATGCTTATATTCTGACTCCCTCTATCCTAATACAATCTATTTTCTTTTTTCCTCAACTAATTGATGGATCAGAGTTTCTCAATCTCAGTACTTGTTATGGCTTATATCTAGATGTCCTCCCTTCCAAAGTCTTATGTGGTCACAGGTAGGAAGTTTTGATGGTAGCTGGACTAGGGTGTGTGAATGCCAATTAAGGGTGTGGATAATGGAAGCCCCACTCTAGGTATGGGTGGCACAAATCAATAGGCTGGTAGTGTAGATGGAATATAAAGGGGCAGAAAGGAATATAAAGCAGCAGGCTTGCTGCTCACTGCTTTCTATTGCCACACCATGAACTATTTCTCCACTGTGATGCCCCTCTGCCATGCTACCCTGCCTTCAAACCAGCTATGAAATGAAACCTCTACAAACTCTGAGCTGAAATGAAACTTTCCTCCTTTAACTTTGGGTGTTAGGTATTTTGTCTCAGCAATGAAGCAACTAAGACAGCACTATTGACATTTGAGACTGCATAATTCTTACTTGTGCTGGGCCTACTCTATGCCCTGTAGGATGTTTACCAACATCCTTGGCCTTTATTCACTATATGCGGGTAAACAATACCCCCTTCCCTGAAGTTGTGACAATCAAAAACCATCTCCAAACTTCACAGGCATCTCCTGGGGGAACAAAAGTACCACTTATAGAAAACTACTGAGTTAGACCAATCTGTCTCTTTCACTAATTTAGCTCCTGGGCTACAGGATACTGGCTAAGTGCCATAAGCCAACCAACCATGCTGACTAGTCTTTATATCAATAACTGGATCTACTCTATATTTGAATCAATGATGATAATGAATAATCTTGTCACTTCTTTCCAGACAGCCCTTTTGCCCCCTACCACAGCAGCTATTCTGAATTCTTACTCCTTTTATAAGCCCCTCCCTTATATGACGCTTCTTAAGTTAGGTTAAGAGCCATGGAAACACAAACAATGGATGCCAATATGGACATAGGGTAGAGGGATTTCCCTCTAGTCTGGGGATTAGGGCAGGCTTTCAAACTGAAACCTAAGGATGAGTAGGGTTTAACTATAAGAAGAGTCAGCAGCACATACATAGAAGGTCTCTGAATCAACAGAAAACATGACCCAGGCAAGATGCTGAAAGTCAATCGATGAGCCAAAAGCATGAAAGGGAGAGTGGTATGAGATGAGTCTGAACAGGTAAGACAGAACCAAATGACAGAGGGGTACATTAGTTCAGATCATGAATTTCTAAACTGCATGTTAAGAGTGGTAAAAAGCCAGATGAATGATTTTAAACTGAGAAATTATTAGATCACATTCAGGGATTTCTGCTTGAAAAAAGCAAAGTGACTATATACTCAGAAAACCCACAAGAATTAATTTAAAAATACTGCCAATAACATAATTCAGTAGGGTGAGAAGTTTAAAAATTAATTTATGAAAACAAACAGATTCCATATAAAAAGTAATAATCCATATTTAGATTCTTTTGGGTCTTATATTTCTTACTATTAGATATTTACTTTCTTTCTTTGTGTATATTCCTTATCATTTTTCTTTCTTGGATTTCTTCATCTAAAAATGTTCTCTAAGATCTGCTTTTCCAATTTGGTTTACATTTGCCTTAAAAAATGAACTCTGATCCAAGATGCTTGATTGTAATTCCAATCCCAGACAGCTTTTTCAAACATGAACCACTGACTATAATAAAAACTGCCAAGATCTTATGGACAACTCACTACATACCTCTCATCAGTCTTAAAAAGAAAAAAAAGTCCCTAAGAGGTGTTCACTAGGAGGATATATGATATAAAAAGCCAAAGTTAATGTTCAATTATTTGGGTTCTTCGTTAGGAGGAAAGGTACTATGAAAATTTAACTAAGTAATCTACTTGAATGTCAGATGATACACAAAAATTGCATACTACTGAATTTATTATCAATGGCAACTTAAAGCAGATGAAAAAAGGCAGCAAGACAAAGAAACTGGCTAGGATTCCACAGTGAAGGATACATACCAACAACTCTCAGGAGATAAGCGAATGAATAATACTTCTTCATACTCTACATAATGCTACTTCATTCTACATCAACAAGAACACTGATACTTGATATAGGGCAGGTTGTCCCTTCTGAAGGGTTCTGTGGGGAAGAAGGAACTGCATATCTTGCTTGTACTTGCTGATTCTCACTTTCTGTAACTAGATACCATTATATGAGCTCCCTTTTAGTATAAGCTTTTTTATAAGGAACAAAAAAAGTAGAAATATGAGGGTTTAGATTATTGCAATATACTAGATGATATCTGACTTTTTGATGCTTTACTTCATTTTTAGATAAAAATAGGGAAATTATGGGCCCTTTTATTAAAAAAGCATTTATATCTGTGAAGTATATAAATTACCTACAGGTAAGTTACTGAATCATTTTAAGAAAGAATTTTCTTGAGTCCTACAATATTAGCAGCATCTAGTTTCTGAAGTTGAGAAGAAAGCCCAAAGGAACATCTCCCTGGATAAAGGAGAAGTCACAGAGTGGGTGATATATTCACTTAGTGGTCTTTGAGGTGTCTCTTACTGTGGAAAGAGAAGGAAGTTGTCAATGCTTAAAACACCTCCTGGTAGCAAAAGTATCTTAATTTATTCAGCCTGAATGTCGCTCTGTCAGATTTAAAACACAAAGAACACTGTAACATAAGTTCTTTCTTGTTAGATTTTTCCCTCTGGCTTGAGCAAAGTTAAAAGCCTTCATACCGATAAAAATTTCAAGAGGATTCCAGATTTCCACTGAAACATAATATTATGTTTTTTCTTCTGATATCAGGGTCCTATTTTGAGGTTCTAAATCTTTGGATGGCTTAGCTTTGTTTGGTGTGGGGGATATTGAACCCAAGGCCTCACCTATACTAAGTACACATTTTGCCACTGAGTTATATACCTTCAGCCCCACATTCATTTTAAATTGATTTAAAGTAATACAAAGGAATTTACGGCTTTATACTTTGGAATACTCACACAAAGGATTGGATTTTCCTCAGTTATTAATTCCTTTATTTAGATACATACATTCAATATATTACTTTGTAATACAATATACCCAGTACCATCAATATGAAAAAAAAATCTAAACCATACCTGTTATCAAAGCTGTGTGATTTTCTCCACAGGAAATATAAGTTATTTTCTGATTCTTAATTTGTTCAATGACTTTGGGTTCTGATGTTTCAAAACGAAAAGTGCCAAGGCCTAGCTGACCAAAATGTCCCAGCCCAAAAGTATACACAGCTTTCTCTGAAAGGGACAAATACAAGAAAAGGATTGCATGAAGGCAGACACTGTCACTATCATATCTAAAAAAGTTGTGACCACTTTTATGATGAAAGATAACTGCACCTAAAATAAACACCCATATAAGATTTGTAATACTGAAGTATAAATTTTTCAATATTGTGAGAAAAATGAAAAGGCACATAATTACAAAAATTATAGCATGGATCAGATTTTAGCATTCATATGTAACCAAAGAAAGAATTGCTACACATAAGCAACAAGTATGATACAAGATACCTATGTCAGGAAACTGCCTGAAGCATCCTTATAATTAAAGTGTCCTTTGTGGCATCAGCTCAAAAAGCACCAAGTTTTAGCCGGGCGTGGTGGCGCACGCCTGTAATCCCAGCACTCGGGAGGCTGAGACAGGCGGATCGTTGTGAGTTCGAGACCAGCCAGGGCTACAAAGTGATCTCAAGGCCAGCCTGAACAGCATAGTGAGACCCTGTCTCAAAAACACCAGGGCTGGGGATCTAGCTCAGCGGTCTAAGCACCTGCCCAGCAAACACAAGGTCATGACTTCAATCCCCAGTGCTGCAAAAAAAAAAAAAAACAAAAAAGCACCAAGTTTCATTAGCTAATTCTTTTCATTGTCATAGATAAAAATGTGAATAGTGTCTCCTATGGAAAAAAACTTCTTTTAAAAGTAGCTTGATCTGTTTTATAAAATACAACTTCAGAAAAGAATGTGCATGAAAATTAACACTTATGATGGATATACTAGATTTATTCACAAGGAAATGCAATACTAATGAAAGGAAGGGAAAAACTTTCCTCTATATTAATATTTTTGAGACGATTCCAAAAAACCTCCAGCAATTCAATATTAACTCATATATTTTCTATAAATGGAAAAGCAAAAACAGGATACATGAGTGGTGACAAAAGAGTTCTTTTATATGCAGTTTCCCTGGTTAATGTGTAAGAAAGCAGTGTTGATTTTCTCCTTAAGTCAGAGCATGGACTTTGCCCTACTACAGGAGAAAGAGCAAGAATTTTACATTTAGATTAGAACCCAAAACTACATGATTACTCGCTGTAGCAAGTAGACAAGTTACTTAGACTCTCTGATGTTACAATCCCTATCTAATAAGATTACAAGAGAAAACATTCAGGCAGATTTGAAAACAGGTGTAAAAAACATTTTCTCTAAAAAGTAGGTATATAATCAATTCATCTAATTCTGACAACAGGGGTACATTACTGTCTATTGTCTATATTGTCACACAGGTTTATATTTTTTCTAATAAGAATGCTTGCTTTATGAAGATGTTACTTCTTAAAGAAAATATGCTACACCAAGGATATGAAATCATGGTGAGATAATAACAAAATAGATTTCTTAATATCAAAATACCATATCTTAGCCGGGCGTGGTGGCTCACGCCTGTAATCCCAGCACTCGGGAGGCTGAGACAGGAGGATCATTGCGAGTTCGAGACCAGCCTGGGCTACAAAGTAAGCTCAAGGCCAGCCTGAATGGCATAGTGAGACCCTACCTCAAAAAGACAAGGCCTGGGGATTTAGCTCAGTGGCCTAAGCGCCTGCCTGGCAAGCACGAAGTCATGAGTTCAATCCCCGGTGCTGCAAAAACAAACAAACAAACAAAACAAAACAAAAAAAATCATATCTTAATAATCACATCACATATTTCCAGTTCTACATGTTCAGCTTTAATAGTAGGATCTGGCCAACATATTTCTTGGACTGATAGTAGCCTGTGAAATGAATTTATTTAGACAACCTAGATCATATTACAAAAGTTCTGTAATATGACAGTTTTGTTATATTCACTTCCAGGTGCTTGAATGATTAGTGATGACATTTTATTTTTTTACATAACTTGAAACTATTTTATCTAAGGCCATTATATATATGAAATAGTACAATTTTTGGCCATATTCCCTTTGTGACATTGAGCAATGTAACTTAATGTTAATAAAAAATGCTACATTAGGAAAACAGATTTGATTAGTTAACTTTGGATCAATATTACTGTAATTTCATGGAATATATTTGATTTTAGGACCAATTAATGTATTACCCTCTAGCGAACTCAACTTTGCTTAAACATAATCTGGAGAAGTTAAGATACATTATCATTTGCTCTGGGACTCAGACATCATTGTGGACCTCATCTTATAAACAGCCTTCCTCATCTTTGGTAACTGCTGTGGACGAGAGTACATTCAAGGTTACATATGTCATTCTGCCTCACTTAGTGCGTCCCATGTGCTCATAAGGTCCTTGTCCCACAGCAACTGATTGTTCCCTGCTTCTAAGGAAAAACTGTAATCACATCCTTACAATCAGTAGTTGTTATTTTTTAACCAATCTCGGTCACATGCCAATAGTATGTTTTAAATAATCAGAAATTAACTAGTTTAAATTATCTTTAAAATAACATAAAATGAATGCTAGCCAAATAGATTTTAAGATTAGAGTTATAGACATACGGATAAGCAAAGTTGGGGGAGGGATCCATAAAAGTGTCTAATCTAAATCTTTTTCTTTAGTTAAAGGAATATTCTAAAACAGATAATTAACTATTTTTTCCTAAAGGTCTCAGAAAGTATTCCATAACTCTCTTACTATCCAATTTAGTACTTAGCCAAAGTGATGATCAATATACTCTTCAGGTACATTTATT
>RJWT010050708.1:0-10808 GCA_004365215.1 Cuniculus paca
TAGCACTCTTTGAGGCTGAGGCAGGAAGACTGCCACACATCAGGCCAGCATGGGCAACTTATTGAGACCTCGTTCACCAGAAAGAAAGGAGGGGAGGGAGGGAAAGGAAAGACAGGAGGGAAGGGAGGCAGGGAGGGGAGAATGAAGGAAAAAAAATAAAAAAAGGAAGGAAGAAGGAAATCTTTAGTTTCCAGAGTCTTAATTTTTAGGTCTCAAGTTTTCTACATAAGCCATTCTCACTAAATAGCTACCATTTTTCAGATGACCATAAAGGTAGTATTAAAGGATACCGCCCAACAGTGGCATCTTGCTTTTCTCTTGGATAAATTTTTACTTATAGAAACTGCACCAGAAACATGATACTCTTTAATGTTTGCTAAAATATTTGATCATTTTAATCTGGAAACTTTCTTGACCACTTCATTTCAACTTGGATTTAGGAAACTAAATTTGAATCAGATCCCTGACAATGAGACATTATGTATCTTATTATATGTATCATAGTGTATGAATTTGCGTACCTTGTATTGCATATGAACCATAATAAATTAAATGTACTCTAAAATAACTCAAAAAAAAAATCAAAACATGCTCACTCATCTTCCCTCATTTGTTTCAAGTAAACAAGTAAATTCCCCCCAAAAAATTAGTATTTGTGTATTAGGTCTCAAATGAAATAATAAAAGGAGAATTAGGGAATGAAACATAGTTGAACTCTGCCACTACAAAATTATGTAACCTTTAACCTTGTGTGCTCAGCCTCCCATATTGTGTTCATGTGTGCAGATAAATTGAGGTTGGAAGTGTTGTAGGAAATACTATCTATACCTAACAGCTCAAAACAGTGTAACTGTGAGCAACTTACAATAGCGTGGGTTAAATGTTTAGGTAAATCAGGCACGGTGTCGCATGCCTGTAATTCCAACATGCTATAGTGGCTGAGGCAGGAGGACTGCCACAAGTTCAATGCTAGCCTGGGCTACACAGTTTGACTTCAGTCAGTCTGAACTACATAATCAAAAAAAACCACAAAAATTTCAAAAAATATGGAAAGTAGGGTTCTTTTCCATTTCCTTAAGATCTCACTTCATTTTCTAAAAATTTACAGTTTTGGATGAGTAATTTTACCATTTGGCTTGGAAGTTTAGTTTAGAAACAATAATTCCCTTTGATTCGTCTCTATCTTCTGTGATTGAGCTGTTATATTTACTCATTCTGAGGCGGCTAGAAAAACATGAGCGGTGCAGAGAAAAGGGAGGAAAGAGAAGATTGGGAACGGAGAGACCAGCACACCCAGGTGTGCTGATTCTCTGAAGAGAAAGGCGAGGGGCGAGCTTAAATGTACTCTGATGGGGGAGGCCACAGGGCTGCTGACATGGGCTGTTCAGCAAGACATGGCTGGAGGGGGTGGGAGCATTTGTGGTATGCAGGAGGTTTGTCAAAGGCAGTCTGGGAAGAAGAAACTGCAGGGGTTTCTGGGAAAAAGGACCTAGACACTATTATGGTTCAACATGTGGCCTGTCACCATTATGGCTGGGCAAGTCTCAGGTGGGGGACCTATCATTCTATCCCTAAGTACAAAACAGCTTTACACCAGAGATACTAAATGTCTATATGGCCAATTCCTTCTTTGGAATGACTGATTAGAACACTCACCAGCTTAATAAAATTAAAACTTGTTAAATAACACTTTTATGTAAATACCTTAAAGCTTTAGTGTCTGCACTGTAAAAAATAATTTAATTGGGAGGCAATTAGACTGAGATAGCTGGATTTCTACTAAGCCTACTAAAACCCAACTCAGAGTAAGTTAACCAGAAACTACCAACCAACCTCTAGAGGCTACTAATCAAAACGAGCAGGCTGACTCCTGACCAAATACTGTGTCTTGCTTCCTTGCACTGTCTCTCTTGCCCCATGTAGCATAAAGGTACTATATATACCCAATTCATGAATCACTGTCTGCTCAAATAAACTCTACAATTATAATTTGCCTAAGTTTATATTTTACCACAAAAACTAACGTAGAGGGAAAGTCCAGGATTTGTCTTTACAAAACAGGCTATAAACCTGTTCATTATTATGTCTGTCAAAAATAAATTTAAACTCTCCTGTTAATCATTCAAACTTTTACCACTTCAGCTTAGCCTGGAACTTTGTGCTCACTTAGAAAGGTCCTCTTCTTTTCATTCTCCTGGGGCAGGTACACGTTCTAGTAGTTACCCTCATCTCTATCCTACACGGCTCCTAAAAACAAGCCAAACTTACGCCAGATCTTGTTTTCTTTTGTTGTTTCGCATTACTTGGGATTACACGAATAAAGTGCTTCTGCCCACTTACCTATATCCACCACCCTTTTTAAATTTTTTAAATTTTGCAACAGTCTCAAGTCTTGCTAAATCCCTGCATATTCCAGGCTGGACTCTAATTTAATAATCTTCCTACCTCACCCTCCAGAGTATCTGGGATTACAGGTATGTGCCACTGTGCCTGGCAGGTTACTTTTATTTTAAATTCCTACTAAATTTATGTGTATCATTTATATCATGGCATAAAATGTATTAACAAAGCAATTACTATTTAAATAAAGCCTAAATATATAAAATATAAATTCCAAGATATTTCTATGATAATGCCAAAGTATGTATCACAAAATGAAGACAGAATATTAAACATGGAGTATGAAACCTTAAGTATAATACCTAGAAGCTGTTAAGAGTACTAATGTATTTAAATATAATATCTAAAATTCTGTATATAATCTGAAAAAAATACCAAAACACCAAAGCTAAACGTCAAAAAGTAACGTAAGGAAATAATATTGGCCAATATATGCCAATTGCTTTCCCTAAGAAAGCAAGTTTCTAAATACCAAAGTGGGCAAAGGATAAGAAAAATAATCCTACAGTGATGAGTAACTTCCTAAACTTAGGACATTAATTTTAAAATAAATTTAAACTTCTTCTCGTCAGAATACTGGTCCTGGAATTTGTTAACTACTGAATTTTTCAATTTTACACACCTCAACGATCCTGTAGAAAATTTTAAGACACTTGTACAAAAGTCGTAAAACTAGGGAAACAATAGCAAAATAACTATTGGGGGGAGTATCTGTGTGTCTATGTCTGTGTGTATGCATTTTTGCACGTAACAGAAAAAAAAAAAAATGGGCAAATATGCCACATTTCAGCTTCGAAGGTATACTGTTATCACGGATCACCCATTCTCCTAGCCTTACCCAAAAATACATTTTAACATGGCACAACAATGTGAATGTACTTAATGTAGAAATGGTACACTTAAAAGTTAACGGTAAATTTTCTGTTATGTACATCTTACTACGAAAACCATTTAAAAACAAAACTTAAAAGTCCATGTCTTGAAATGCAATTGGATGCCTGTGGTGGTTTGGTGTTTCACTGACCTTGCAGGTCTAGGGCCAGTGGTCTGATCATCTGTTCAGATAGCAATATGCAGTGTGGCATCTAGTGGGGGGTCTCCTTCCAAGGGTGGTGGCCACTGTTGATTCCCTCCAGTCTTGTTCTGAAGTCCTATGTTGTTTTCATTGTTTTGTTGGGTAGGGGTTTTTTGTCTTTTGTTTGGTTTCATTATGTTTTATATCCAATGGCATGAGCAGCTATTTCAAAGATAGCAAGATATATTACGGTAGCCATTTTGGATTTACTATTGTCTTGTTTTGAAGTCCTTTATTGCAACCATTGTTTTGTTTTTATTGTTTCTATTCTATTCTATTGTTTGATTTTTACCATGTCCAAAGGTATCTGCAACTATTTTGAAGACAACAAAAGGTATTACTGTAACTATTGTTGATTTTGTAATGTTTTGAAGTCCTGTATCACTTACACTGGTTTGTTTTTTGATTGGCTTTATTATTTTATTTTCCTTGGTTTTATCCTCTCTAAAATTAAAATTAAAAAAAGTCTATGTCTTTATGTGTGTATTATGATTACAAAGAAAATGACCAAGATTCATACTCATACTGTTTTGACATATATTATGCTGTGTTTTTACACTTCCTACCTATACATATATGATGGCAGATTTTCTCACGTTAAACTTCCGTTTAAAATTTGTCATCATGTAATAGCCTGTTAAGTACTCTATTTTAAACTGTTAATCACAATTCTTAGTGGAGGAATGAGATAATAGAGAATATTCATCTCTAAGATAATGGCACTTTAAATAAGTATGCATCATTTCATAAGAAAAATCAAGACAAAGTAAAAAGCAGTGTGTGTGCTTAATCCCCAAATGGTTAATAATGCAAAACAAGTTAGTTTTTCCTTCTCAAAATTCAAATCTTATAGATCAATCTAGTCAAAAATAAATTACACTTGAATTTAAGCTTTTATAGTCACAACCCTGGATAAAAACACAAGAAATAAGTAGCCTCTTCTACATCTGGAAAGCATTCCAACTTTACATTAACTCCCAAGTATGAAAGTGAAGAGGAGATTCTGAAAGTATAGAGAAGAGTAGAAAAAAAGGTCAGTGTTGTTGGCTACCATCTTCTCCTACCAGGAAACCCAGAAAATTTAGAATGTCAAAATCTAGAAAGAGCACTCATTAGATCAACCAGCTAAGAAAGCTTTGAACTTGGAGTTGGCTCTCTAAAAATTATTATAAAATATTCTCAAGAAAAGAAACAAAATCAAGTAATTTTCTAGGATAAAATCCACATTTCAAAAAAATAGTTTATCTTGAGCAAAGATGGCTTAAGAATTTATGTCATTCTAGATGCTTGCAAAATAACACATAAATATCAAAGAACTGACAAACTACAGTATCCTTCAAGATCAGCTAATTGTGCCATGCTGAGTCATGGGCGATAAATACTCTTATCTTCTGAAGCCCGATGTGGCTTTTTCTGTTTCTGTTAGAGGGGAAGGGGAGTACACAGGAAAAATTCATATAATTTTTATTTGTTACAAGGTGCTGGAATCATATCCACATACACACAGACACACAAATATGAATACATACTAGGAAAAAGGAAAAGAGCATAACTTATTAATACCAATTTTAGAAAGTATATAATTTTTGAAGTATTCAGTAGTGAAATAAAGATATGGCATTCACAGCACAAATTTAAAATAACAGCCTGGAATTCAAACAGCATATTTAATGAGTAGTTTTTTCAAGTTTTAATATCTTTTTTAATATAACTGACTCCAAAGGTAAAACTCCATGCAAAGCTTACTAAAATACATTATTAGATACAAGAAAATTTTTGCTAGTTACTAGCTGAAGAGAATGTACCAACTGAGAAAATTATTTGTATGACCCTATTTCCTATCCAAAGTGTTTGCTCAGTATGCAAATTAAACATAAAATAATATAAAATGCTTACCTTGACACCATGGCCCACATCATCCAGAACTGTGTAGTCAAAAGGTTTCTGAATATACCTTACAGGGCGCTCCATATTAGCAGGTGCTATTATTTTATGAGTTCTTGATGTATTCTTATTGTCAAAATACCAATTTCTCTTCGAGCCACTTTCTCTTTATGAATATCCAGTCTGTATTTTTAATATGAGGAAAGCAAAGAAATATTATTTGGCATAGTAAACAGTATGTATGATGACCACAGGATAGACCAGTGGTGGGGAACCTATGACATGTGTGCTGCTGCAGGCTGTTTATATTATTGAAAGCTCTAAAAGGTTTACCATCACTGGGCTAGACCACGGGACTGTACTACTTTCCAGTAGGTATCTCTCCCTTCAAAATTAAGCAAATTAATTTCCTCAAAGCTCAAAGCAGGGAAGACTTAAAGATCATTTAAAACACAAGCTCGTTTAATAGATTTGATTCTAAAACAGCTGCTGGATAAGCGGTGTGCTTCTTACAAACTCTGAATATATGGAAAGAGAGAAGAATCTTGCTCTAACAAGCTTGCACTTTTTTTACTAAAAGAAAATCAGTAATTACCACACAATGAAATAAGTGCTATGACACGTGCACAGATATTAGAAATTACTATGAAGGTATCCAGAGCAGGTTTACTTAAAGGCCTACAGAGGAAGGTCTGGGGATCTAGCTCAGCGGTCTAAGCACCTGCCCGGCAAGCACAAGGTCGTGAGTTCAATCCCCGGTGCCGCAAAAAAAAAAAAAAAAAAAAAAGATTTAGGCCTACAGAGGATACAGGTTTACAAGACACACGAGACAGACAAATGTGTAAATTAGTAAAGGCAGAAAAGAACTCACAGTGCAAACAAAGACTTAAGAGAAAAAAAATGGTAAGAGCAAAGGTTATAACTGCCAGCAAGCAGCCTACACATCTGTCTGCTACAGCTTACCTAAGTAATGGCCTCCAAAGTTTTTTGAAAGTATTTTTGAGGGGCTCGGGATGTGACTCACTGGTACAGCCCTTGGCTCAGCGTGTGTGAGGACCTGAGTTCTATCCCCTGAACTGTAAGGTAACAATAAAGATGATGACTGACTGATGATGATAAATTTTAAAATATTTTTAATTTATTCAACAATATTTAAAATCTACATAGGCAGCTGGGCGTGGTGGCTCACACCTGTAATCCCAGCACTCGGGAGGCTGAGACAGGAGGATCATTGTGAGTTCGAGACCAGCCTGCGCTACAAAGGGAGCTCAAGGCCAGTCTGAATGGCATAGCGAGACCCTGTCTCAAAAAGACAAGGGCCAGGGATCTAGCTCACCGGCCTAAGCGCCTGCCTGGCAAGCGCAAGGTCCAGAGTTCAAGCCTTGGTGCCGCTAGATAAATAAATAAAAGCTAGATAGTCATCATATGAGATTTAATCTGGGAAGGGAAACAGGGTGGGGAAGGAAGGGCACTGGGGCAACACTTCAAGGCAGCAGCCAGAGCAAAAGGGGGCAGCTGTTCAGGCAAGAGCAAACCATGGCATGGCAAGAGGAAAACCCGCCCCCATTCCGACCTTACATTGTATTTCAGCTCCACCCCTGGGAGGGTGCAGAACTCATATCGCCAATCCCAGCACTAGACAACGAATCAACCACAAATGCTAGATTCAGCTGCTTCAATGACTACATGAGGCTTGGGGGGGGCCATCTATAGACAAACCATAACAATATTAAAATGTCCCATAGTGGTTTATTACCCTGCTTTTAAAAAAATCAATGCACTTCTCCACACTCTCCCAGAGAAATTAGCACAATAAATTATTTTAACCATGCTTGGAATGATATTCATTGCTTTTATGAGGTTATTTCAATCGGAATAAACTGAACGTTGAGATATGAATCCAATGATGGCGGTCACTGCCCAAGTGGGAGAAACAACAAAGGAAATCACTGAAGTGTAGTTTTCTCAGTTATAGAGGGTGGTCGCAAGATGCTGGGAGTCTACTGCCCGGTTTCAGGAAAATTTTAAAGGCCAGACTGAGCCACCAATGAAACACAGCAAGAATAACCACATCAAAGAAGGGCGTGTAGATAGTTCTTGCACAAATGACAGGTTCAGAGGCACGGAGGCAAAAAAAAAAAAAAAAAAGGGTGGTGAACTCCAGAAACCAAAAGAAGCAGTGAGGGAAATTTGAGGTTAGAACACCAATAGAAGAGATTTACAAGGACAGCAGTGGACTCTGATTTGCCTTTTTTGGAAAACCATTTCAGTAGCTGCTGTGAAGAGGTGGGTAAGAAAGCGCAGAAGGCAGAAACCAATCAAGAGATGCAATGGGCTTGGTCTAGGTTGGCAGCAGTGGGAATAGACAGATGAAGTAGGATTCCAGAGGTTGTAAAGAGATACAACTGAAAGGATTTGCAAACACTTAGGATATTTCAAATGACCCAAAGTTTTGTGTCTTGAGCAAGAAAGTGCTTAAAGTATAGCATATACTGGGATAAGAACAAGTTAAATGAAAAAAAAAAAACCTTAGTTTGCAAAAATTTTTACTTTGGAAGCAATGCAACTCATGGAATGAGATTTTTTCTTTTTCTGAGCAGGATATACTCATTGAGAGAAAGAAAGCTTCTGTCTGAGAGAGAGACAGAAGGGGTCCCGAGTGGGTTGCCGAAGACTCTGGCTTTTATAGGGACTTTTATAGAGTAAAACCACAAGGTGAGGTGGGTCCAAGATGGGGAAAACCTGGGAAATCCCAAGGCAAATGGGCATGAGGTAGGACAGAAGTATGGTCGACCAGTAAGATTAATGGTTCATGTAAAACTGACCAAATCAGGAAAGACCAGGGAAGCAAGTCACATGGCAAGCAAGCATTGTTATGGATCAGTGTGACTCTTTCTATAGGGAACTGGGATGGTTAAGCTGATCTATACATATTTAGAATGTCAATCCCTTTTTTTTTTTTTGTGGCACCGGGGACTGAACTCATGATCTTGCACTTGCCAGACAAGTGCTTAGGCCACTGAGCTAGATCCCCAGCCCAATCCCTGAAGTTTTTACTTAGGGTGTGGTTGTATTTGTTTTGCCTTTTGTCTTGAGATCTGACTTACAGCAGGTGTCTGTCTCCTCCAAGGTCACAAGACATCTGGTCTTCTGTGTCCCCTTTCTCAAGGGCCTGGCCCTATCTGTGTACATTTCTAACTCACTCAGCTGCCAGTAACATTTCCCCCTCTGAAGTATTCCAAACTGCCATGAAGGAGAAATGGGCAATGATTGATCTGGCTTCTTTAGGCTGAAAGGGGTCATAGTCACCCATTGGCAGTTAAAGATATTTTACAAAGGGTCTATCTAAAGGCCCTGGATACTGGTTGACCATACTTCCGTCCTACCTCATGCCCATTTACCAGGCAGTTTTATCTTGGATGGACACACAGCTCTCAGTCTTTAGCTGTAGTCTCTGGTTTTTAGGGATTGAGTCTGGTGTGATGTATCCAAGAGTCTAGGCCTGTTATCTTGACTGCACAAGGAGTCGACAAGATCATGGTGTATGGTCCTTCCAAGTTGGTCCTCTGTCCAACAATTGGAATGAGACTTTTTACCCCAGATTAAACTTCTACTTTGGTTTCTGCTCTTTGGATGATACAGATGTGTACTGGGTGGGCTGGGGTTTATAGGGCATGTTCATACTCTCCACCAAGCACAGGAAGCAACTGTAGAGCCCTTTGAAGACAATCAAAAGGCAGTCTGTTACTGGGGGACAGACAGACAGCTTTCCTGTCCAGGACAAAGACTATAAATAGCCCCATTGAATTTCTGTGACTAAACAAAGTGGCAAGGAAAGGTAATCAAGAGAAGGACACTAAACGTGGCAGGTATTCAGACTAGTGAACTTTGTTTTGAATGGTTCATGGTCTGAGGAGGGGTGATACGTAAGAGCAAGGTTGAAGTACTGCTGTAAATAACTTTGTGACAGGGGCTCGGAAAAGTACCAGGAATAGAGGACTGGACACTTACCATACTCCAGCATCCACCCTACAAGGCCTATTGAGCCACTAGTGCCATGGTCACAGGTCAGAATGTCTTATCAGAAAGCCACACAATCCCCTTGCTACCTTTTCCCAAATATAAATAGGAAACGAAACAAAACCACTTTTAGCTTACATGGAATGACATCTTGGTATCTGTTTTTTTGTTCCATGGTTCATTCTCGGTCTTGCATTTATCATAATCTTCATCTGTGGTAAATTCTTTAAAAGGTTAGGGAAAAAAATATATATATGCATATATACACATATATGTATATGTCATATAGTTACTATAGACAAAAGAAAAAAAAAAGACGACTTTGCTTAGTGCTTGTGATCCTTAAGCTCTACTGGACATTTATTGTGATATAATAAGCAGAGAAATTAAAACCTCATTTTAAAAACATGATGTAAAACTCGAGATGCCAATCAGCAAGATGCTTGATAAGAAAATGCCAAACATTCTGAAGACACTTTTCCCCTACATTTCATTATTGTTTTTCATACACTAAGGAAATACAGAATATTCATTTTGTAGGATCAAGCTCTTTTTTGTAAACAAAAATAAAGTGTGACAAAAGCATATAGCCAAAAAAATTATAGTCTTACAATTTACTCCTTGAATAAATTATAGCTAGGACACCTATAAAATAATTTTCTCTTTCAAAAGAGTTCTTCACCAAGTATTAATTCAACAGGTATTTACTGAGCATTTTGTCTCCAACTGATTCTGGTCTACAAACTGGACCATAAAGACGAGATAGAAAATGGCCTCATCCTTAAGCAGTCAGTAGTCAGAGGGTATATGATCAGGCACTATATGACCAGCAGACAGTGCTTGTACTAATGACAGCACCAGACTGTACCTGAAGGTACATGCAGGAAAGCTCCTGAAAGGAAGTAGCACTTGAACTGGGTATTAGTGAGTCATTGGAAGTTAGCCATGCAGAAGGAAGCATGTGTGTGGAAGGAAAGAAGAATGGCGGTGCCAAGGTGTTATTCCAGGTAGGAGGCAAGGAGGCGTTCATGTCCTCTTGGGAAAGCAGTGGGTACCATGGAAACAAGAGCACAGAGCACACAATCTAGTGCAGAGGCAGGCTAAAGTAGGAAAGACCTTGTTTCATACATGCTCATGCCTCCGTACCCATTATGAAACTGGTTCCAGGACCCCTGTGGACACCAAAATTTGTGGCTGTTCAAGTCCCTCATACAAAAGATTGTAGAATTTGCGTATCTCATATGCTTTAAATCATTTCTTGGTTACTTGTAATACCTAACACAGTATCAATGACACATAAATCATTTTAATACTTTATCACTTAGGGGATAATTATTATGCTTTACTGTTTAGGGGATAATGAGAGGAAGTATGTTTGATATGTTTACTTCAGATCTTCAGATGTTTAAATCTGTGAAGAAGGAGCCCA